>JAXQQM020060174.1:0-46217 GCA_034641835.2 Pinus albicaulis | reverse complement strand
GGTGAACAGGGTTCTTGGTTTGGTAGCGTCAGAGATTTAAGACTCTAAACTAGGCCCAAGATCATGGAAATTCAACGGACTGTTGTAACAGGATCGTACTAGGTGCTATCAGAACTTGTATATGCCATATTTTGGAAGGTTATAAGTATAGTTTTTGAGGAAACGTGATGAAAGTATAGAGCATATGGAAATTGTATACAATATTTAGAGAAAAACTCTTTGTCACGAGGGGTCAGGATTATATGTATCGTGCTTCACATGAAGAATGTAATTTATCATTCTGCTTGAATAATGCAACAATTTTCATTGGAATAAACATATTAATGCATGATATAATATATACGTATATGTATAATGGTCACACTTCTTCACGGTGACCTAACATTTCCTTCAATATTTATATCCTCACATTTGTACTTGTACAATTATCTCGTATCATTCAACAGTTATTAATATATTTGTCTTTGCACTTATTGGCTTCTCCCATTTTATACAGATATTCACAATAATGAACTACGAATTACAATTGGTAGCAGAGTAGTTCATTCTGCTGGCCAGGTGCCAAATTTTCTTCAGACAGCGGCCAAATTTTCTCAGACCAGTGACCACATTTCCTCTAGCTAAACTGCCTATTTTGACCAAAAGCAAATACAGATCACGATATAACACTGAGAGTTTAACAAGCCAGCAAAGAAAGAAGAAATACCATCCCAACATTATCCCTGTGTGTTTGTTATAATTATAAAATAAACTTTTCTATTTACAAAAAAAATGTGAAATGCTTCCGAAAATTTTTGTTAGAATTTGTTGTGCTATGGAAATTTGCTGAGAGGAACCATTGCAACTGTTAAGAACAGAAAAAAAATCATGGGGGAAAAGGAAAAGAAACGAAAATAAATAAAACAACAAAAAATATATAGAAAATAAATAAAAATAAAAATAAAATAAAAAATAAAAAATAATTTAAAAAAAAATATATATATATATATATATATATATATATATTAAAAGGGAAGGTCCTCTGTAGACATCGTTACCCTAACTTAGCAGAGAGGTCACTGAAGAATATATCATACTCAGTGATGGAACGAATATCAGAGAAAGTTCGAACATCATTGATCTTTGGCCAACTTAATTCTGCCAGTAGCAATAAATTTCTCTTCATATGTGGCCAATCCTTGGTTTGTAGACATCTATTAATAATCAACTTCTCCAGAGATTGTGCTTCATATAGTGTTGTTGCTGAAAAGAGAAATAGAATAAACCTATCAATGTGAGCCACAGAAGTTGTACAAAATCTCACTTGTGCACAAATACATACCTCATCATTCGCAGTGGTAATTATATCTGGCAGTTTGGTTAAGGACCCATATAGCTCCATGGGTTGAGCATTGAACTTCTACTAAAGATGTGGGTATCTTTCCAAATGCCCTGATTTAGCATTTTGTTTAAGATTCCATATCCACAAGTAGTGGGTCTTGAGTTCAATCCCCTCCGCCACCACCCCCCCCCCTGGCCCCGCGACCCAATTGTGCCTATGTATCCCTAGAAGTTACAACTCTACATATAGCTCCAAGTGTTAAATTTCTACCAATGACATGGATACCTTCATAAATACCATGGTATGGCAGTTTGGTTAAGAGTGCATATTCACAGGTAGTTGGTCTTGATTTCAATCACCCCATGGGGCCTGTCCATCACTATAATTCCACAAACAACTTCATGGGTTGAACTTTTACCAATTATCTGGGTACCTAGATGAATGCCCTAGTATGGTGTTTTGTTTAAGAACTTTGAACTGTAAACTGCTATGGATATTCCATCGGACAGTTCTTCACATCAGATCTGATAAAACTATCATTAAAATCCAAAATCTACATTATGAGGGTTAATTTCTCCTTTGGATTCGTTCATTACTGTGTTATGCTTATGCATTCAATAGAGAAAATATGCAGAAAATAGAGACCAGTGAAATAAACTCACAAACCACAATTGACACAAGATATAACTTGGGAAACCCTTTCGAGGAAAAACCCAACTGGAAGGTGAAGCTACTCTACTCCCTTTCTCTGAAAGGAAAATGAATGCAAGTAAAAAGAGGTGAGACTTGTGCCCCATAGGCTGCTACAGTGCACAAACCCTCTCTGTTTGCTCTCTCCCCATCCACTCTCAGCTACTCTGCTCATCTATGGAACAAAATGCACTTGAATAGAATAGAACCCCTTTTCCTCCTAGTGGCCCGTTTATAGCACAACTCAATAGCCTACTAGTGGTTAAGTTTGAATCCTTCATATCTTAACTAGAGGCAATATGGACTCTTTTGGAGTCTTCTTCATCATGATCACATAGCTAGGCCATTTTCTATGAATAACGGGAAATGATGTGGCATCCTCTCAAATTATGGTGGTCAAAATAGAAAGGTCAACTTCCAAGTGGCATAATTTTTACATACGAACTCCTATTGAAACAACAATTCTTCTGTCGTTGGAAAGGTATCTATGTATAGAATAACGCTAAAAGGTGTCTCACTTTAGCTGCAAAGTTTTATCCCCAAAAGGCACCCTTTAATGCCTCAAACTGCTTCTGAAAGATTTCATAGCCCAATTTTCCAAACTAGGCCCTGCTGGCAAAAAGGGTACTATGAGTTGATTCCTCCATTTTCTCCACTCTAAAAGCATCGAAATGGGTGGAAAATAAGTTAATGATCCAATCCATATCACACCTCCCCATTTTGGGAGGATTTTGGTCCCCAAAAGTTTCTATTGAATGAGATGAGGAAATTTTTCATCCACCTTCTCTCACATGTATAATTTAGCTTTGCCTAGAAGTTGTCACTTCAACCCAATCTACCAAAGGTAATATTGCCATTGTCTTGTAGTTATGGACCTCTTTTGCAAAATTGTATCCTCTGTAAACTTTGCTTGAGCATCTAGTGAGAAATCCTCTACAGAAGGTAGGACATGTTCCTCTTCCTAATCTAGCATGGAAGGGTCATAGAGCTTCAGATTCTCTACATTCACCACTAAGTAAATGCGCATGTATGGGAGTAGACTAAGTCTATAGGCGCTATTCGCCACCTTTTCCAGTATCTCAAAGGGACCATATCACAAACCCTTGATTTTCTTCCCAGGACCCTATGCTTGTTCAACTGTAAACATATCTGTCTTCCACCATGAACGACTTCTCTGTTCTATGTCGATCATGCTTGACCTTGTATTTTTTCTATGACTTCTGCAGTTTCTTCTGTACTAGTAGATGGATTTTCTTGATCTTCTCAACAAATTTTTTCACGCATAATACATACCCAGTAAGTCCTCCCTCACTCCTTGTTGTCCATATATATCCAAAGGTGAAGGTGGCAAATATTGTTGAGAGAAAGGGTACCAAGGAAGTGTTTCCTAGTGATTTTTTGTTTTTCCTAGGAAAACACGTGAGGACACCTTTTTAGTAAGTAACTTCATGAGTTATTAAAGTCATGTGAGGTGGACTTTATGAGTTATTAAAGTCATGTGACTTAAAGTCACTTTATGAGGTACTTTAGTACTATGTACTTTATATTTTTAAAGTCTCTTTATGTTTTTAAAGTGATTTTATGAAAAAAAGTACATGGTACGTTATATTATTAAAGCCACTTTATGTTTTTGAAGTGACTTTAAGAGAAAAAGATACAAAGTACAATTTAAAGTTATAAAGTGACTAGGGAAATCATTAATGAGGGAGGACACATGAAAAAGGGGGTCAAGTGAAGATTAGATCTCCACCATCAATCTATGAGAGCTAAGATCTAAACTCAACCATAAGATCAAAAGGGTTAGGGTTTCTCCTCGTTATGAGAGACTAAAAAGGGAAAAGGGCAAGGAGAGGTTATTCATTCTTCAAGTGTAGATTTGGAGGAGGAGGAGAAGAGAAAAGGAGGTTGTGAGAGCTTCAAGAGAAAGTTGTGATAGTTGAGGAGAAAGAGGGAGGTTGACATAGCTTCTACTGGAGGATAGATTCTACAGCAAGATGAGGAGAGTTTGTTGAGAGGAGAGACCATTGTGTAGAAGGAGAGGAGACCCAACAGCAGGCCGATTTCCTAGGTTGGGTGTGGCACGCAGATCAAGGAGAGATTGCAATTATCCCAACTCAAATTTTAAGGCAGTATAGGCTTGATTTTTGAGGAAATCAATAACACAAAAATCGAGGAGGAGGTTGAATTATTTGCAAGCTTGCTATAGCACATTGAGGTTGTTCCAGCATGATTTTCAAGGGACAACAACTCAAAATATAAGGAACAACAACCTAAATTTTGAGGAAGATAACTTGGGCACAGGGTGTTGATTCAAGGGTTGAATTTGTTGAAAAACCAAGTGTAGTAAGATTAGACTTGATTTCTCTGTCTTGATAATTACTTGTGAATATTAGATTTCTTCTTTAATATTTGTTATGTCTTCTTCATTAAGCAATTATACATATGATCAATCTTCCAAGAAAAATAAAGAGACAAGAGACACCAAAATTAGGCCACTAGCCAAGGCAAAACCCCACAAGGGGAAAACCAACAATCCTTCTCTTATAGAATCAGATCAAAATGAGATATCCAATACCAAGACAATGACTGCCACCACAATGCCAAAACTAGCCCTCCTCCAAGTCACCTCCAAGATCAAAGTCACGCCAATCAAATTGTTCCAATTCTAGTCAAAGCTCTGAAATTTGGACCTGTAATATGAGGCGCCAAAAACTCGTTTGCAACTACTTCAAAAAAAATTTCCTTTCTCACTAAGATTCTTCCATATATGCGAGATCCTCTCTCTCCTTTTTAGTCTATTTCTCCTTTGTTGGTTCAGAAGATACTTCTTGTGATGTGCTTGAATGTATGTGCTAAATGTTGAGTTTTTTTAGTGTTCGGGTAGCATCGGATGTGCTTTAACTCCCAAACTTTGTGGAGGGACTAGGGTACATGAGATCTCCAAGACCCAGAAAGGGATTTTAGCAATTCCATCTAGTTTGGGATATAATTAATTAATCAATATTTTTAATTAAGGACCCAAAGTCAAACTTAGGAAAATTAAAATATTGAAGGCAATTAATTTAAACATGTGATGGAGATGACTTAAGTCACATGGATCAAGCTTTCTTTTAATCTTAGCCATCGATTCAAGATTAGATCATGGTCGTTGGTTTCCCAACGAGAAAGTATAAAACAAAGGCTTGGGTTAGTTGGAGAACGCACACACAGAGGCAGAGCACTGAGACTAAGCTGGAATTCTAGGGCGGGTTTGCTAAGAATATCCAGAAGTGTTTCAGTTGCAGCGAGGGGTAGTATTGGCTAAGGGGATGATCTGATCCCAGAGCCAAGAATTAGCAAGAGGCAGAGAAGCAGCAACTAGGAGTAGCACAGAGGAAGCAGAGGCTACGTAGCAGTAGCGTAGCACAAAGGGTTCCAGCCGCTACGCAGGTGCTGCACAAGCCCAGAAAGGCAGCGCAGAGGCAACAGGAAGCCATCTAGGCTTACGCACGGCCAGCCAAGGCAGCGTAAGGACTGTGTCACCCAGTCTGGGGTTACACAGCCCTCTCCTGAGCAGCGCAGGGGCACGCAAAGGATAGCAGGGTTGACGCAGGCAGCGTTGGGCTTTCTAGAGGCAGAAAGGAGCTGAGTTCTGTAAATCCCATCTGAGGGTGTGAATCAATCCAGTTTTCAGTCTCCAAAACAGCAGGTATAGTTGCAGATCTTATTTTCTCTGTCGAGTTAACCAGTAAGGTACCCAAATTTGTTGTATTCAGAATCTACTTAATAATATAAACCCTCCAGCAGCCAGAAGACCGGTTTTCCCGCATTGGGTTTTTCTAGGGACAGTTGTCCAAAAAATCTTGTGTGTCACTTTGTCTGTGTGCGTGTATTTTTGCTTAGATCTGAATCGTTGAAGAACTGTTATGTGTTTACTTCGATGTTAATCTGAATTTTCAGCATTAATAACTTGATTAAGTAGGAGAAGTATAACGTGATCTAACAATAGGGTTTCTGCATAAAGTAATATTCAGAAATTTTCACACTAAATAGGTCAAATTGTCTTCTTATATATATATATATATATATATATATATATATATATATATATATATATATATGTCCAAGAGATCGAAGAGGTGTTTCTTGAAGGACCAGACCAACTTGTTCCAAGGAGGGTCGACTTGACATTTTGTGGATTAACGACTCAATATAAAATAAATTTTCTTTTTCTTAAAAATATCCAAATGGGACATGACTCAAATACATTTTCTTTTGTCTCAATAAATTCCTTTATGACTCTCTAAGCATGAAAACATACTTTGACCAAAAATGAAAAATATAATAAATACATCATCATAGATTTATATTACATCATGAAGACCAGCTCTAGTTACAACTTCAACAAAATTATCAGTCTTGTGGTTTGTTTTTTTTAGCAAAGAAAGTTGAGCAGAAGCAGAAATTTGATGCTAGAAAGTTCAGTCTGTGACATGAATTTCTTAGTCAAAGTATGACAGTGGCACAGAAATTGAGAGGATGGACAGTGGCACAAAATTCAAGGAGAGATAAGTACAATGTGTTTTGTAATTTAATGATGTGTAAATTTCTTGAGAAAAGCAAATATAAATCTCCTTCAAACTAGTTTTCCGCTAGTGGGTTTTTCGAAGGCCAAAGATTGACCAAAAATCTGTGTCAAAATTTGTGTGTGCTTGTAAATAGGCCAAATTGAACTACGTGTAAAGATCAGAGGTTGCCTAGCAGTGTTTTATTTTGAATGCACATTTATTATGAGGTAGAGCACTTACGCTAAGCAGAGATCAGAGGTTGTCTAGCAGTGTTTTAATATGAGGCAAAGCACTGACGCTAAGCTGAGATTCTAAGGCAGGGTTTGCTCAGAATAATCAGAAGTGTTTCAGCTGCAGAGAGGGGAATTTAGACCAAGGGGATGATCTGATCCCGGGATCTAGAATACACAAGAGGCAGAGATCGGCTCAAGGACAGTGCAGAGGACGGCAGCAGCAAGGACAGCGCAGTCTCTCCAAGGACAACGTGATTTTCAACAGGAAACCCTCCGGGGTTGCGCAGAGACCCTTCAGGGGCAGCGTAGTGACTGCGTCACCCAGTCTGGGGTAACGTAGTACCTTTCGGAGCAGCGCTAAGGGTTTGGAGGACTTCCAAGGCTGGCGCAGAGGCTTTCAGGGGATTCAGAGGCTGACGCAGAGCCTTTCAAGGACAGCGTTGGGGTTTTTAGGCCCTAATCTTGGCTGAGTTCTATAAATCCGGTTTGAGGGTGTGGATCAGTCATTATTTTGGCCCTAGATTAGCCAACAAGTTGTAGATCTAGCATTTGTTGAAATTTGGTACCGGAGGACAGGCGGTTCCCTAAGGCTTTGATCTTTGGCCTAGGGAAAAGTGTCCAAAAGAATTTAATTTTTCTCCTAAAGTAACTTTATAAATTTTTATAAAGTTAAATCTAATTTAAAAGTGACTTAAGTGATAAAGTTACTAAAGTGACTTTATAAAGTTATAAAGTCAAATCTAATTTTAAAGTGACTTTAAGTGATAAAGTTACTAAAATTAAAGTGACTTTAAATAAAGTCAATATAAAATTAGAAAGGGAAAATGACTTTAAAATAAAAGACTAAGTGAGTCTTTATTAAAGTGGGGTGAATTAAAAAATAGAAAGTGAGATTTAAATGAGCATTTAATCTCATTACAGATCTCAATCTATCTCGGCCATTGGATTTGGGATTCCCCAAAAGTCATAGGGTTAGGTTAAAGGAGGAAAAGGAGGAAAAGGTCATTCATTCTTTCATGGGCAGTTGGGAGAAGGAGAGCAAGAGAGCAAGGGAGATTTCTGAGCAGTGAGGAGAAGGAGGCAGCAGCTTGGCACACATTCCAAGGCAATATTTCAGCAAGACTGTACAGCAGAGTTTGCACACAGTTCAAGGCAGATTTGGCACGATTTCCAAGGCAGAATCCGTACAGCAGCTTGTGGCACGTTTTCCAAGGCAGTCGTACCATTTTCTGGGCACAGATTTCGAGGGAGAAGTTGCTGTTTTTGCTGCACGCTTTTCTAGACAGGCCGTACAGCCTGTAGCTGATTGCTGGCACAAAAATCGAGGCAGATTTTCGTACAACAGCATTTAATACAGCTGCACGCATTCCAAGGAGGCCGTACAGCAGCATTTATTACTGTTTTGCACGCAAAAAGAGGCCGTATAGCAGAAATTAATGCTGTAATTTCTGGGCATGTTTTTCAAGGAAATACACGGCATTTATTGCTGGTTCAGTTTTACTGTCTGCACATTTTCCGAGGCGGTGGTTAAACACGGAAAACGAGATAAGTTGTAAAAGTTTACTTGCTGATTTTTCTGAATATTTCTCTCACTGTAAAAAGCATTTTTCCAGAAATAAGAAGGAGCTTTCGAACTGGTTTTCCCCAAGAGTTGTAGGGGGTTTTTCCGGGGTCACCTTGACCAAAAATACTGAGTTATGATGTGTTGAATGACTGTTTGTTACTGCTGTTATTTTATTTCTGCATTTACAGCATTCTGAAAAAATTTCCCGAATTTGTGTTTTCGGCCAAAATTTATTTTCCAGTTATTAAATGTATGGATATGGGAAAGGACATTTAATTATTTTGGAGTAATAAGGTGAAAACTGAAAACCGGGGTGGGAAAGAGAATTTTCTACATGGTATCAGAGCTTGAGTGCTGAAAGAGCAGTTTGGGACAGCAAGGAAGAAAATTACAGCTTGCTGATTTTTCACTCAGAACATTCCAGCAAGCTGATTTTTCACAAACAACAGATTTTTACCTTTACTACAGCAGTGTTATTTTTCAGTTTTAGGACAGCAGGATGTCATTGGGACTGAGGGTGGAGGATAGGTTGGATGGGCATTCCAACTACAGCATTTGGAAGGAGAGAATGCAGAGTATCTTTGAGGAGGCAGAAGTCTGGGACATTATGGTACATACCACACAGAACCATGTGAATGTGCCTACTGATGCTACTCAGTTGGCAGCATATAATAAAAAGAACAACAAGTGTAAGAGGCTGATTCTAGACGGAATCAAAGACCATTGCATTCCTCATGTGAGAGGGGAGAGAAATGCTCATGAGATGTGGACAGCATTGTCCAATCTCTACCAGAGTACCAATGAGAACCGGAAGATGGTCCTGAAGGAGAAGATGAAGACCATTAAGATGGGCAATGATAGTGCAGCTGGATATCTCACAAAGATTACTAATGTGAGAGATGAGTTGGCAGCGATTGGAGAGGCCATTCCACCCACTGAGTTGGTGCGGATTGCGGTGAATGGCCTCCCCCGTTCATGGATGAACTTTGCTGATGGGGTTTGTGCACGTGAGACCCTTCCCACATGGGAGAGGTTTTGGGATGATTGCATTCAGACAGAGATCAGGAAAGGTCGGCTTGGGGCAGCCAAGCCAGTTGAGCAGGATGAGGATGTAGCACTGTTGGCAGGACGCAAGAAAGGCAAAGGGAAGAAGCAGGCTTCCACAAGCAACGGTGGGGGCAAAGGCAAAGGTAAAGGTAAACGGGATAACTCACAGAAGGAGTAAACAGGATAACTCACGGAAGGACTATTCCAAAGTGAAGTGTTGGAATTGTCGAGAAGATGGGACAACATAGGTTGACCAATGGGAGAAGAGAAGAAGAAGACAAAGAACCGAGCATGGCGGCTAAGGCGAGAGGTTGAGGACTTTGCGGATCGTTTTGATTAATGAGAGTTTGGGTTCATTAGCATTGACGGAGTCCTCTAGTGCGGGATTATACGCCATGGGGTCCGGAAGGGGGAGCATGCATTTCCCCTCGATTAGCGGAGCATCTTCGGGTATACGAGTATATACCAGACGGTGGGGATGCTTCACGTCACATGACGAGATCAGGTACTTCTCCAGGCTTTCGGTGGCGATGTAGAGGTAGTACTTGGTGAGACAGAGTTGTTAGAGCGATCGGTGTGGGAACATTGCACATTTCAGAGGGAGTCCAAACCTCCCTTGAAGGTGTCAGATGTTCTTTATGTGCCAGGGATGAGGAAGAGCCTCATATCCGTCTCAGCTTTGGAGGACAGAGGATATGAGATACTATTCAGGGGAGGACAGGTGTTGATGTATCCCAGGGGCACTCCAGCTGATTCAGCTAGAGTGATAGGTGTACGCCATGCAAAGGTGTACAAGTTTGCATTCCAGTCCCTTTTGGCATTGAGCAGCAGTACCGACAGCAGAGCTAGCAGTTCTGAGTTGTGTGAGATTTGGCACCGCAGGATGGGGCACATGTATCATGGAGCCTTGAGGACTTTGCGGGAGATCACTACGGGTGTGCCAGATTTCAGTACTGATCACTTTGATACTTACAGAGGATGTGCGATGGGCAAGTTTTCCAAATCCCCTTTTCCCAGCAGTGACAGCAGAGCGACTGGGATACTTGATTTGATTCATTCCGATGTGAGCGGTTGGATGTCTCATGTTTCCTTGAGTGGATATGAGTACTATGTGTTATTCATTGATGATCACTCCAGGAGGACCTGGATTTATTTCTTGAAGACCAAGAGTGAGGTCTTCGAGCGGTTTCAGGAGTTCAGAGCTCTTGTGGAGACACAGACAGGTCGGAAGATCAAGTCCCTGAGGTCGGACAATGGGGGAGAGTACACCCTTGGAGAGTTTGTTGACTATTGTGCGGAGGCAGGCATTAGGAGGGAGCTCACTGTTCCTTACAACCCCCAGCAGAACGGGGTTGTGGAGAGGAAGAACAAATCCATCGGAGGGGCTGCCAAAGCCATGTTACATGATCAGGGGTTGCCATTGTTTTTGTGGGCAGAGGCCTGCAACACAGCTGTTTACTTGCAGAATAGGAGTCCGCATCGTGCCTTGGGGCACATGACTCCGGAGGAGGCTTTTTCTGGGAAGAAGCCTGATATGGGTCATCTTCGTATCTTTGGGTGCATTACATACTCCTACATACCCAAGAAGAAGAGGACCAAACTAGAGCCCACCGCAGAGAAGGGTATCTTTGTGGGCTACAGTGAGACCTCCAAGGCCTTTCGGATTTACATTCCTGCGCAGAGGAAAGTTGTTGTCAGGCGGGATGTGAAGTTCGAGGAGGACAGGGCCTTTAGGAGGTCACGGGAGTTAAAGTATCTGGATCAGCCAGACCCTCAGCAGCAGTTGAGTCAGTCGCAGGGATCCAGTGGGCAGGGATCAGGAGGATCCGGAGGTACATCTATGACGATGTCAGGTCCGTCGGTGGGGAGTGGCTCGCAGAGTCAGAGGGGGAGGGTGGGCCCCTACATGGGCAGCACGGCGGTCCACGGGCGAGTTCAGGGAGTCCGCGTGGACGGTTCACCTTGTTACCTCGGCATCTACGAGTTCGAGTGCGGGCGGGGAGGACGACGGACGAATGATCGAGTTCGAGCTCACGATGTTGAAGAGGAGGAGTTTTATTCTCCGGCGGGAGAAGTGCACTCAGGGAAGAGGAAGCCCAAGTGGCTTCGGGACACCTTGAGAGATGCCACATCTGTTGCTGAGCCTAAGAGGCCGGTCAGAGAGAGCAGACCACCTGAGAGGTTTTGTAGCTATATGGCAATGGCTACCAGCATCCTTGACTCTGAGCCTTCTAGCTATGAGGAGGCAGCTAGCCAGCAGGTCTGGAGAGAGGCCATGCAGGAGGAGTATTCTTTTATCATGAAGAATGATGTTTGGGAGGTGGTGCCGAGGCCTGAGGGCAAATTCGTGGTTACTTCCAGATGGCTTTACAAGGTAAAGCATGCTGCAGATGGCAGCATTGAGAAATTCAAAGCGAGGTTTGTGGCTAGAGGGTTCTCCCAGGTAGAGGGAGTTGATTGTGAGGAGACCTTCGCTCCCGTGGCTCGATATACTTCGATCGGCTCCATTATATCGATAGCAGCAGAGATGGGTTGGAAGATCCACCAGATGGATGTGAAGACCGCATTTCTCAATGGCTTCATACAGGAGGAGGTGTACATTGAGCAGCCACAGGGCTTTGAGGAGCATGGGAAGGAGTCCCATGTGTGCAGACTGAAGAAGGCCCTTTATGGCCTGAAGCAAGCTCCCAGAGCTTGGTACTCCAGGATAGATACTTACTTGCAGAAGATGGGTTTCATAAAGAGTGAGGCAGATCCGAACCTTTACTATATTGTGATAGGTGAGGAGCCTCTCATTCTGGTGCTGTATGTGGATGACTTGGTCATTACGAGTGCAGAGAGACTCATAGAGCACTGCAAGAGAGATCTTGCGGCGGAGTTTGAGATGAAGGACATTGGCTTGATGCATTACTTTTTGGGTTTGGAGGTGTGGCAGGAGGAGGGGCATTTCTTCCTGGGGCAGGGGAAGTATATTGTGGACATCTTTGGCAGATTCCACATGGAGGATTGTAGACCCATGTCGACACCGATGATCACCAACTGGAAGAAGCTTCATGCTTCGGATTCCGAGTTGGTGGATCCCACATTGTACAGACAGCTGATTGGATCCTTGATGTATTTGGTCAACACTAGACCGGATATTTGTTTTGCAGTCAACACGATGAGATGGGTTTGTGTGAGCCTAGGAAGGTTCATGGGTGACATAAAAACACATTTTGCGATACTTGCGAGGGGACGGTGGATTATGAGTGCGGACTACGGTCGAGGAGCATGACCCTATTGGCGGGTTAACGATTCGAAAAAACGGTTGTGCTTCGATAGGAAGAGCACTTCGAAAGTCTTCATTTTGGGTTGGAGTTCGACGAGTTGTGTCATGGTTGATAGAAAACGTGATCGGTAACATTGAGTTGACGGCGGAAAGGCAGTATATGGCAGCCAGTCTAGCTAGTTGTGAGGCCATCTGGCTTCGCAAGATATTTTTTGGCTTATTTAGTCAGCCGTTGAGACCTTCAGTGATATACTCTGATAATCAGAGTTGCATTAAACTCACGGAGAATCCAGTATTTCATGACAAGTCAAAGCATATCGGGATCAAATATCATTTCATCAGAGACTATGTTCAGAAAGGAGCTGTGAAGCTTGAGTATATTCCCACTGATGAGCAGGTTGCAGATATTCTTACCAAAGCCTTGCCACGGGGCAAGCATGTCTACTTCAGAGACAAGATGGGTGTGGTGAGGAACACCTTCCTCGGTAAGAGGGAGTGTTGAAATTTGGTTACCGGAGGACGGGTGGTTCCCTAAGGCTTTGATCTTTGGCCTAGGGAAAAGTGTCCAAAAGAATTTAATTTTTCTCCTAAAGTGACTTTATAAAGTTATAAAGTCAAATCTAATTTAAAAGTGACTTTAAGTGATAAAGTTACTAGAGTGACTTTATAAAGTTATAAAGTCAAATCTAATTTAAAAGTGACTTTAAGTGATAAAGTTACTAAAGTCTAATTTTAAAGTGACTTTAATAAAGTCAATATAAAATTAGAAAGGGAAAAGTGACTTTGGAAATAAAAGACTAAGTGGGTCTTTATTAAAGTGGGGTGAATTAAAAAATAGAAAGTGAGATTTAAATGAGCATTTAATCTCAGCCCTAGATCTCAATCTATCTCGGCCATTGGATTTAGGGATTCCCCAAAAGTCACTTAGGGTTAGGTTAAAGGAGGAAAAGGAGGAAAAGGTCATTCATTCTTTCATGAGCAGATTGGGAGAAGGAGAGAAAGAGAGCAAGGGAGATTTCTGAGCAGTGAGGAGAAGGAGGCAGCAGTTTGGCACACATTCCAAGGCCATATTTCAGCAAGACCGTACAGCAGAGTTTGCACACAGTTCAAGGCAGATTTGGCACGATTTCCAAGGCAAAATCCGTACAGCAGCTTGTGGCACGTTTTCCAAGGCAGCCGTACCATTTTCTGGGCACAGATTTCGAGGGAGAAGCTGCTGTTTTTTGTTGCACACTTTTCTAGACAGGCCGTACAGCATGTAGCTGATTGCTGGCACAAAAATCGAGGCAGATTTCCGTACAGCAGCATTTAATACAGCTGCACGCATTCCAAGGAGGCCGTACAGCAGCATTTATTGCTGTTCTGCACGCAAAAAGAGGAGGCCGTACGGCAGAAATTAATCAATTTGGAGCACGTTTTCGGAAATACGCCGACGTTGTCTTGGTTCGGTTTTCTGTACACGTTTTAGAAGTCGGTGGTTAAGCACGGGAAAAGAGAGATAAGTTGTAAAAGTCTGTTTGCTGATTATTTATTTTGCTGAATATTTCTATCACTGTAAAAAGCATTTTTCCAGAAATAAGAAGGAGCTTTCGAACTGGTTTTCCCCAAGAGTTGTAGGGGGTTTTTCCAAGGTCACCTTGACCAAAAATACTGAGTTATGATGTGTTGAATGACTGTTTGTTACTGCTGTTATTTTATTTCTGCATTTACAGCATTCTGAAAAATTTCCAGAATTTGTGTTTTCAGCAAAATTTATTTTCCAGTTATTAAATGTATGGATATGGGAAAGGGCATTTAATCATTTTGGAGTAATAAGGTGAAAACTGAAAACCGGGGTGGGAAACTATGAATTTTCTACAGCATTATCTCTGTCGGGTTTTCCAAATCTGGAACCCGGATTTGTGTATTCGAAAATATTCTTAATAATAGAACCCTCCAGCAGCCAGAGACCGATTTTCCCACATTGGGTTTTTCCGGGGACTATTTGTCCATAAATAACTGTGTCACTTTGTCAATGTGTGCATGTACTTATTCTAGATCTATACTGGTAGAAATTTGTTATGTGTTCTGCTTCGATGTTAACTTGAATTTATTCAGTTAATAACTTATCTAAGTAGGAGGGGCTTAGCCAGACTAACAGTAATAATTTCCGCATGAGATATAAGATTCAAAATTTTCTACATGGTATCAGAGCAATTACAGATCTAGGAGGGACACCAGCTGAAGAGACTAAAGGTTCTAGCTGCAGAAAGCAGTTCGAAAAGCAGCAAAATTGCAAATCTGAAGGGACAGCGCAGTTTTCAGGAGCAGATTCACGCAGAGGGAGGGTGATGTGTTGAGATTTTGTGTATTTGGGGTACCATCAGTGGTGCTCTAGGTCCCAAATTTTGAGAAAGGACTAGAGTTCACCTAATCTACAAGACCCAAAAATGGATTTGTGAAATTTCATCTGGTTTAGGAGATATTAAATTAATTAATTATTTTAAGCATATTTCCTAAGTTAAAACTTAGGGAACTTAAATAATTAAAGTGAATTTAATTAAACATGTGATGAAATTGTCTTAAGTCACACGGATCAAGCTTTCTTTTAATCTTAGCCATTGATTCAAGATCTGATCATGGTCGTTGATTTGTCAACGAGAAAAGTATAAAGGAAAGGCTTGGGGTCATTTGAAAAGATACACAAAGGCAGAGCACTGAAGCTAAGCTGAGATTCTAGGGCGAGGTTTGCTAAGAATACTCATAAGTGTTTCAGCTGCAGAGAGGAGAATTTAGACCAAGGGGATGATTTGATCGCAGGGTCTAGAATACACAAGAGGCAGGTAGAGAAGAGATCAGCTCAAGGACAGCGCAGAGGAAGGCAGCAGCAGCACTAGTAGCAAGGACAGCGTAATTTTCAAGAAACCCTTCAGGGGTTACGCAGAGACCCTTAGGGGCAGCGTAGTGACTGCGTCACCTAGTCTGGTGTAACGCAGTCCCTTCTGGAGCAGCGTTGAGTGTTTGGAGGCCATCCAAGGCTGACACAGCGGCTTTCAGGGGATTCAAAGGCTGACACAGAGCCTTTCAAGGGCAGCGCTGGGGTTTCTAGGCCTAGATTTGGCTGAGTTTTGTAAATCCTGTTTCAGGGTGTGGATCGGTCATTATTTTGGCCCTAGATCAGCCAAGGAGCTGTAGATCTAGAGTTTTCTCTGTCCGGTTTTCTAGATCTGGAACCCAGAGTTATGTATTCAGAAATATTCTTAATAATAGAACCCTCCAGCAGCCAGAGACCGATTTTCCCACCTTGGGTTTTTCCGGGGACTATTTGTCGAGAAATAACTGTGTCATTTTGTCTATGTGTGCATGTGCTTATTCTAGATCTGAATTGGTAGAGATCTGTTATATGTTTTGCTTCGATTTTAACTTGAATTTATTCAGTTAATAACTTGTATAAGTAGGAGGAGCATAACCGGGTTAACAGTAATAATTTCTGCATAAGATATAAGATTCAGACATTTCTACATGGTATCAGGGCAATTGCAGATCTAAAAGGGTCACCAGATGAAGAATCTGAAGGATCTAGCTGCAGAAAGTAGCTGGAAAAGCAGCAGAGAAGCAGATCTGAAAGGACAGCGCAGTTTTCAGGAGCAGATTCACGCAGAGGGAAGGGTGATGTTGTCCAGCGTTGTGTCCTAGCAAGCCCACGCAACTACTGCACAGAGGCAACTCAAAAACAGCGTTGGTTGGGTCTGAAGCCAGCCAATGTGATTCAGATCTGAATCTATCAGATACAGAAAAACTCTGCAGAAAAGTCGCAGAAATTCAAAAGAGCTGGTGGGGTTAAAACTCTGAAGATTTTAGATTTTTAGCCTTAGCACAAGTGAGAAAGATTGGGAAGAGATCAGCTTCTCAGGAAGTTTCTTGCCAAAGGAAACTTAGAGTTTGATCAGAGGATCAAAGAAGAAGTTGAACCATAGTTGATTTGGTAGATTTCCAAGGAGGGAAATCAAGTGTCAGAGGGAGCAGAAGGCCCCTGTTTCACCAAGAGCCTTAGATCCATTTCTCTAGCAAAGAGAAAAGGAAGTTCGAACACATTCTGAGCAGATGGCTCCTCATGGACTGCGTGATCAGGATAGGCTAGAGGGCCTCTCAAACATTTCGGTTTGGAAAGCAAGGATCGTGATTGTCCTTGAGGCGTACAATCTAAGAGACCATGCAGAGCAGACTCTAGCCACACCGACAGATGCGGATCTCCTACGGAAGCATAGGGAAGTTGTTGGGCATGCCAAGCGGCTGATTATGGATAGTATCAAGGACCATATTGTACCACACATAGCTGAGAAGAAGACAGCTAATGAGATGTGGAAGGCCTTGACTTCCCTATATGAGGGAAAGTCTGTCCAAAGGAAAATGTTGTTGGAGACCCAAATGAGGTCATTCATGATGACCAAGGGAGAAGATATGGAACACTTCCTCTTCAGACTGCAGGCAATCAGGGATCAATTGACTGCAACAGGTGCAACCATAGATGATGCAGTGATAGTCAAGACTGCCCTCAATGCAGTCACGGATGAGTGGGAAAACTTTGTCCAAAGTATCTTGGGCAGAGCGGACCTCCCAGATTGGGACAGCTTGTGGTCAATCCTGCATCAAGAAGAACTACGCAAATTCACCAAGAGGCAGCACAGCCCTGCGTTGAGCAAAGTAAAGAAGGCAGATGAGGAAGATGCAGCCTTGACATCGAAGAAGCAGCCGAAGAAGAAGAAGGATCTTTCAAAGGTCAAGTGCTTCCAGTGTGGCGAAATGGGACATTTTTCCAGCCATTGTCTGGAGCAGCGCTGAGGGTTTGGAGGCCATCCAAGGTTGACGCAAAGGCTTTCAGGGGCATCAGAGGCTGACGCAAAGCCTTTCATGTGCAGCGTTGGGGTTTCTAGGCCTAGAATTGGCTGAGTTCTGTAAATCTCGTTTGAGGGTGTGGATCAGTCATTATTTTGGCCCTAGATTAGCCAGTGATTTGTAGATCTAGAGTTTTCTCTGTCGGGTTTTCCATATTTGGAACCCAAAGTTGTGTATTCAGAAATATTCTTAATAATAGAACCCTCCAGCAGCCAGAGACCGATTTTCCCCCTTGGGTATTTTTGGGGACTATTTGTCCAGAAATAACTGTGTCACTTTGTCTATGTGTGCATGTGCTTATTCTAGATCTGAATTGGTAGAGATCTGTTATGTGTTTTTCTTCGATTTTAACTTGACTTTAATTAGTTAATAACTTGTATAAATAGGAGGAGCATAACCGCGTGGACGATAATAATTTTTGCATAAGATATAAGATTCAGAAATTTCTACAGGACGTTGTCCAGCGCTGTGTCCTAGCAAGCCCACGCAATTACTGCGCAGAGGCAGCGCAAAAACAGCGTTGGTTTGGTCTGAAGCCAACCAGTGTGATTCAGATCTGAATCTGTCAGATACAGAAAAGACTGCAGAAAAGCTGTAGAAATTTAGAAGAGTTAGTGGGATTAAAATTCTGAAGTTTTCGGATTTTTAGCCTTAGCACAAGTGACAAAGATTGGGAGGATATCAGCTTCTCAGGAAGTTTCTTGCCAAAGGAAACTTAGAGTTTGATCAGAGGATCAAAGAAGAAACTGAATCATAGTTGATTTGGTAGATTTCCAAGAAGGGAAATCAAGTGTCAGAGGGAGCAGAAGGCACCTGTTTCACCAAGGGCCTTAGATCCATTTCTCTAGCAAAGAGAAAAGGAAGTTTCGACACATTCTGAGCAGATCATTATAGGCTAGATGGCCTCTCAAACTTTTCGGTTTGGAAGGCAAGTATCCTGATTGTTCTTGAGGCATACAATCTAAGAGACCATGCAGAGCAGACTCTAGCCACACCGACAGATGCGGATCTCCTACGGAAGCATAAGGAAGCTGCTGGGCATGCCAAGCGACTGATAATGGATGGTATCAAGGACCATATTGTACCACACATAGTTGAGAAGAAGACAGCTAACGAGATGTGGAAGGCCTTGACTTCCCTGTATGAGGGAAAGTATGTCCAAAGAAAAATGTTGTTGGATACCCAAATGAGGTCATTTATGATGACCAAGGGAGAAGACATGGAACACTTCCTCTTCAGACTCCAATCAATCAGAGATCAGTTGACTGCAACGGGTGCAGAGGTGGATGATGTTGTGATAGTCAGGACTTCCCTCAATGCAGTCACGGATGAGTGGGAAACCTTTGTCCAAAGTATCTTGGGCAGAGCGGACCTCTGCAGGTTCACCAAGAGGCAGCACAGCCCAGGATTGAGCAAAGTGAAGAAGGAAGATGAGGAAGATGTAGCCTTGGCATCAAAGAAGCAGTCGAGGAAGAAGAAGGATCTTTCAAAGATCAAGTACTCCCAGTGTGGTGAAATGGGACATTTTGCCAGCCATTGTCCTCAGAAGAAGGACAAGGAAGCATCTTCTTCCAAGGTAGCTGTGGCAGATGATGGGTCATAAGATGATGCAGCCATGAGTGCTCATGAACCACGGAGGTGGGGTGACATAGACAGGTAGAGGAGCTAAATGGAAGAGAGGCGGGATCCTTGAGCAGCTCATCTCTTGGATCACAAGCGAGCTACGGCAGCCTTAAGATAGTAGCGGGACAAGTGGAGCAATGGGTACACAGATCACAGATGAAGCAGGTAGAGGCAGATCTGAAGACTGGAAGGAGCAGCGCAGGGCAAGGCAGCAGCAGCGTAGAAGCAGTAGCAGCGTAGAGCAAGGTAGCAGCAGCATAGAAGCAGTAGTAGCGCAGAACCTGATGTGACTTCAATGCGCAAAGCAGAGCTGCTTACGCAGTGCAGAGCTGCAGCAGCGCAGAAAGCTTCAGAGGGACAGCGCAGTGCAGCAGCAGCAGCGTGATAGATTTCAGCACAAGGGGCTGATGTGACTTTAGTAGTGCAGAGGGAGTCTAATTACGCAGGTAGAGTTGTAGTTGTGCCTCGTTTCTTTAAATGCCAGCACAGATCCGTAGCCTATGGAGCTTCAGTGATGACGATGCAACCCATTAAACTTGTTTGTCGAATATTGGGCAGGAGATTTAGTTGTTTCTCTCAACAAATGAAGTTGCAGTGCAGCAGATCAGCAGTGGCAGTGCTATGAGCAGCACAGATGCAACATATTGAGAGGGAGTTGCAGTACAGCGATTGCAGTGGCAGTGGCAGTGGCAGAGTCATGGGCAGCAGTACAGAATGCAGCAGCAGTGCAGAGTTGAGTGGCAGGAAGCCAAGCTTCAGCAGCACAGAACCAGTATTCAAAGTCATGTAGTGCATAGTGTGATGTATTGCTAGAGCACACCCTTGATGCTAAGAGAGAGTGTTGAGATTTTGTGTATTTGGGGTAGCATCAGTTGTGCTCTAGCTCCCAAACTTTGTGGAGGGACTACAGTACACTTGAGCTACAAGACCCAGAAATGGATTTGGTAAATTTCATTTGGTTTAGGAGATATTAAATTAATTAATTATTTTAAGTGTATTTCCTAAGTTAAAAACTTAGGGAACTTAAATAATTAAAGTGAATTTAATTAAACATGTGATTCAAGATCAAGCTTTCTTTTAATCTTAGCCATTGATTCAAGATTTGATCATGGTCATTGATTTGTCAACGAGAAAAGTATAAAGGAAAGGCTTGGGGTCATTTGTAAACACACAAAAGCAGAGCACTGAAGCTAAGCTGAGATTCTAGGGCAGGGTTTGCTAAGAATACTCAAAAGTGTTTCAGTTGCAGAGAGGGGAATTTAGACCAAGGGGATGATCTGATCCCGGGGTCTAGAATACACAAGAGGCAAAGATCAGCTCAAGGACAGTACAGAGGAAGGCAGTAGCAAGGACAACGCAGTCTCTCCAAGGATGGCATGATTTTCAGTAGGAAACCCTCTGGGGTTACGCAGAGACCCTTCAGGGGTAGCGTAGTGACTGCGTCACCCAGTCCGGGGTAACGCAGTCCCTTCCGGAGCAGCGTTGAGAGTTTGGAGGACTTCCAAGGCTGACGCAGAGGCTTTCAGAGGTTGACGCAAAGCCTTTCAGGGACAACGTTGGGGTTTCTAGGCCCTAATCTTAGCTGAGTTCTGTAAATCTCATTTGAGGATGTGGATTAGTCATTATTTTGGCCCTAGATCATCCAATGAGTTGTAGATCTAGCATTATCTCTATCAAGTTTTCCAGATTTGGAACCCAGATTTGTGTATTCAGAAATATTCTTAATAATAGACCCCTCCAACAACCAGAGACCGGTTTTCCCACATTGGGTTTTTCTGGGGACTATTTGTCCAGAAATAACTGTCACTTTGTCAATGTGTGCATGTGCTTATTCTAGATCTGGATTGGTAGAGATCTGTTATGTGTTTTGCTTCGATGTTAACTTGAATTTATTCAGTTAATAACTTATCTAAGTAGGAGGGGCTTAACCGGATTAACAGTAATAATTTCTGCATAATATATAAGATTCAGAAATTTCTACATTCTTGCATCGTGGGCCAATACACATACCCTTACAAGTTGGCCATTGTCTTCCATACACTAAAGTGCCCTGCAACCTTGGAGGTGTGAGCCTCTCTAATTAGCTGCAGTTGCTCACATTTAAGAACACATAACTTATCCAACATGTAGAGTAACTGATCCTAGAGATGGTAGTCACCATTGTGCACATGAATCAGGCTATGCAACCACTGAAACACCTCTTTAAGTCCTTAGCCTCTAAATATGCCTCTTTGAATGAACATGGATGAATGGCACCATGTGTGTAAGAGTTCCCAAGGTTGTTATCATTGATGTGGGTGGTCTTGAAAGCATGTCGACAAACTTGTTTGTGTTGCATTTCTTGTACTATTGTAGAAACCCCATCCACTTGTAATGCATGGTCTAACTCTGGCCTACAAGTATTGTAGTGGCTAGTGACCTATGTGGATTATTTTCTCTATTATGAACATAACATACATAAAAATAATTTAAAATAAATCATAATAAACAAACAATTAATTAGTGATTAGTATAGAAGAGGCATGTCTTTAAGGACATGACCATTCGTGAAAGGGCACCTGCATAAATATATATGCGGGCCCTCATTTGTAACATTCTCATCAAATCATATTCTCATTCAATACATTTTATATATTAGTGTATCCTTAATGAATATCTTCATATTCCAAGTCCTTTGGAGGGTCTAACCTATTATATGAACTTTGTTCGTTACATTGGTATCAGAGCATTTACAAACTATGTTCGTAAAAATAGTATCAGAGTTGTTCGATCCTCTGGCCGCTCAACCACTGCACAGAGAATCAGTCTGATCTGGCCTTTAGCCGTCAACCTTGTTGTCGTGTAATTGAAGTGTTTCACATAGAGTTTGGAGTTTCTCCATTTCGCAGTTTCGTCATTCACGCCTTTTGGCCATTAAAAAAAAGTTGTAAAAAAAATTATAGAAAAAAAAGTAAAACAAATCGATTATATATATTAAAAATAAATAAATAAATAAAATATATATATATAGACATATAACATGTATAAAATTTTATTTAAAAAAAAAAGAGTCAAATATATAATATATAGAGTTATTATAAAAAAGAGGAAGGAAGGAAAAGTATATAAAAAAAATTATTGAAGTGTAATGTTCCTAATTGGAAAATTAATAGTAAATACCAAATTATGAACTAGCAACAACAATTAAAAATACACCATGCAAACACAAGAAATACACAAGAAATAAGGCAACAGTGTTGAGCCATTTTAATAATTTTCAAGTTGGGACTGAGTACAATGGAGTGAAATTATAGAACTTGGGCTTGCCTCTGCAAGCATGCAATACCCAGGTGAGAAACTAAGTGAGATCTCTAGTTGAAACCGCCCAATCTGCCCAAACGCATTGCCTAGAAAATTATGCTATTATTGTTGCTACTGGAGGCAAATTGTAATATCTCCCCTCAAAACTGCTCCAAAAATTCTGAACAAAAAAATAAATAAAAAGTTGGAAAGAAAAAAAAAAAAAAAAATTGGGGGAATGCTCCTCACACCCCAACTAACAAAACCCAGAAAAATCTCACAGACACAAGTGGTAGAATGACTTCTCCAAATAACTGCACTTTGCTCTAGAAATATTGTTGTTGTTAGTTGGCTTCAACCCTCTGTTTTAGCCCTCAAAACTACTCAAAAAACTCTGCCAAAATAACTGGAGTCTCTCCTCATAAAACCCAAAAATATTTTGGGCTAATTCAAACTGACCCAGAAATACCCAAATTTAGACAAAATTCCCAGCGAATGGGTTCTGCATCCCACTAAGAATATCTGCTGCAAATTAGCTCTAATTTCCTCCACCAAATAACTGAGAAATATCTGAGAAAATAGCTCTGAAACGATAGAGAGAAAATTCAGCTAAAACGACCCAAAAAAAACCCCAATGCAAGCCCTAAGGAAGAAGAATTTGTCCCACACAAATGCAATAGCCTCAAGCTCTGAAACTCCTCAAGGAAATTCATCCTCCTCCAAGCAATGTTCCGGCAATTTTTTGAGGAAAATTTCCATGGCCATTTCCTCCTCCAATCAATTTTATTTGTACTACAGCGTCGTCCTAAAAAAATCCGTCCCACCTATTGCAGAGATGAAATGACTCACAATATTTAGGAAAAGAAATATCCAATCAGCTCCAAATTTCTCTCATAGGATGACACTGTAAGTTCACTGAAAGAGAGTTGGGATTTTCCACTTGGAAATTCTTGTGCTAAACAGCACTGGTTGACTTGACTCAGCAGCTCAAGCAAACCCTCCAAATCAGAAATGAAATGCCAAAATAGATGATCAAAATGAGGCTCTAGCCTTTTTTTTATGGTTGCTTTCCCTTCCTCGTACCATGGTTCAATTTCTCTCATACCATGCTCTGATACTATGGTTTGATTCTTCCCTTGGTTCGATTTCCCTTTGGTAACCTCCACAACTTATTTCTCCCAAGTTTTATTTATCTAACTTTATATTAATCGCCGAAATTACAAAAATTGAGAATTTCTTTGACAAATTTTGTAATTGGGGAACATGACATAAAGAAAAGAAAAGAAGAAAAAGTTATAAAAAAAGTAAAATAATATAGAAACAAATTTAAAAAAAAAAGTAGTCGACTGGGCCACCATGTTGTCTGGCACCACAATCCTCGTCGTCGATAGAAACCCGCAACCACATCATGCCTCCGTCGTCTTTCCGCACAAGTCATCACCGCAGGTCACCAGAGACCTGTAGCCCACCAAACTCAACCTTCAACGGCCACTAATGAACTCCACCACCTTCTCTAGGTGCAACCGTCCTCCCACTGCTATCAACGAATATCGTCACCAATCCTTTGGTCATCAGTCGATTCTCACAACCACAGTCGCCCCTTCCACCACCACGTAGCCGATTTTTCTCTCATCTCTCGTCTTACTCTTTTGCGTGACATCCATAACATCGTCCCTCCCACCACAACCCTCCACCTCTATCATTGTTGACGTTCGTACATATTCATGTCCTTGTGCCATTTCGTACAAAAATAGGTTACCAATCACCTCTCATCTGTACCAAGAATCTGCGACTCAAGTTTGCAAAATCGGTGACATTTTATTTTGGCTTCCAACTGCTAAATTGAAAGGATAGCAATTTTTATAAACAGTCATGGGGAAGAAAAGTGGCAGCTTAGAGATTCGGGATCATTTTTTTTAAAACTCACAGACGTTGACGCAAAGGTTACAATATTAAAATTGCGTGTAGTTGACCAAAACTGAGATCTCAAGGAGTGTGTAGTGATGTTTAAAGACATAACATGGTGGATTCTATCTTAATCTTTCTTTTTAAGATAAAAGTATTAGTGGATTAATTATTTATTTATTTATTTATTATTAATTAATCTCTTTATTATTATTTTATTATTGATTTTAATATATTATAGAGTTATGAATATTTTATTCATAACATTGCCTCTCCCTTAAAAATGCTTTGTCCTCAAACCATAGGCAATGTCGGGTATTGTTGGCGAAAACATTTTGTCTCCCAGGATGAGTCTTCCTCTCGTAATCTTTTCCATCTGATAAGATATTCTTTAATAGTCTTGGATCGTAGTACCTTTTCTACTGGTGCAACATATGGACTTCTACTTTTCATAATGACTCTATGCTTTAACAGATCTTGTATTAGTTTTTCTATTTCTATTTTATGATGATGGGGGTAGCAATATGGCTTTACATTTACTGGTGTTGAGTCTGGTTTGACTTCAATGATATGTTCAATTTTCCTTTCAGAGGCAATTTCATCGGTAATTCTTGAAATACCTTGTCATATTTATGGATTAGGGATGTGACTTCAAATTGTTGGTGAACCCCTTCCATCGATAATAACTCTAACTGTTGGCATTGTGCGACGAATACCTAGGCTCCCTTGCGAACAAGCATCTTCATTTGCAGAGTAGAAATTACTTGGGTAGGTGGGGTTTGGAATCCAAACAGCGTATAGTTCCTTCCATCCATTTTGAACTTAATGAACTATTTTTGGTGATTTGTAGAATACGTCGCTAGTGTTTGCAACCATTGTACTCCTAAGACGGCGTCTACACCTCCTAAAGGGACTGCATAGAAACTAGACTCCATTTCGTATTCTTTTAGTTGCATTTTAACTTTATGGCACTTCCCTACTCCATCTATTTGTTTTCCATCTGCCACCATAACTTTTAAATCTGCTACAGGTTAGGCAAAATGTTCAGTCTTTTTGCGACACTGACATCTATATAATTGTGTGTATTTCCTGAATCTATTAACACAATAACGTTTTGCTTCTTAATGTCCTTTAAGTTTTAATGTTTGTGGTTGAGCTATCCCTGTGATAGTTGCTAGAGAAATTCCTGGCATATTTTCTTCTTCTGGATCTGGATTAGGAGTCTCGTTTTCTTCATTGTTTTCTTTGTCGGAGCTATTCTCTGAAGATTCTTCTTCTTGTTCTGCTTCGCAATTGTAAAGTTTTTGTGTAGTGCACCTGTGTGCCCTAGGGAATATTGATGCAGGAGCATCCAAGCAAAATTTTCATTATTTAATTATGTAATAAGGGGGGTGAGACATTTTAATTATTTTATTAATTAAATTGCTTATTTTTAATAAATTAGGAGAGAAATTATAAATGTGATGATTTTTGTAAATAATAAATATTCTTTAATAATTAAAGGATATGAGTGGAATGGAATTAGGTAGATAAGCTAGGGAGTAGGAATTCCATATACAGGTTTTTGTAGAGTCCAAAACTAGAATAAATCCAAATTAGATTTGTAGTTGAGAATTATGTGGAGGAATTTATGGAGTGAAATAAATTCATTATTTATGTATAAATAGGAGTGTTTTTGTGAGGATGAGAGACAGCCGAAAGCAGTAAAGAGTACAGTGAGAGTGAGAGATGGTTTGAAGTGCCGAGAGCCAAGAAGCCGCCCAATGTAAAATTTGGCCAAAGAGTTTATGTTTTTATATCGGTATTCCATTTGAATGGCTCTCCTTCCTTCATATGTATTTTTTAACTGAATTTTTTTATGGTTTTAATGAAGAATTATTGAGAGTTTTCATGTTGATTGAAGAAGAAGTGTGTTTTATGTGCTCGGACCTATTTTATAGCAGAATCCCTGCATCAAATATTTATCTCCACATGTCCAACATTTGCCATCCGTTTTTCTTTCGAAATTTGTCTCTTATTTTCCTCCATTGCGCGTTGGTGGTGGAAAGTACTTAACAGTGTCTTCTAAGGACGACTTAATTGAATTCCCTTTTGAGTAGTTGTTTGATTTTTCATTTCTAGCATATGGCGTTTTATGGAGCTTATATTTTCGCTCAATAATATATGTTGCATGTCTAGCTTCTTCAATGGTTTTGAGTTTATATAGTATTAATTCTTCCCAAATATATTCTTCAAGATCACATCGATACATTTGAACTTTTAAGCAGTTCTTCGTCTGAGAATCCCCTTTGCCTTATAGTAAATACTTCCCACTCGTGGGTGTATTCGCTGACCAATCCTTTTTGTTTGAGGTGAACTAATTTGTCATAAAACATCATCTTCTTCTTCGTCATGCAACCTTTTGAGCAGGGTAATTTTTAAATTTTCCCAATTGAACGAACGAGTCACACATCTGTTGGACCACCATAGGAACCAATCATATGCTTCAGCCTCCAGGTTGTTGGATGTGGTCACGACCTTCTATTGTTCACCTATTGGCGGGCTTGCACCGAAAATGGCGTCCATTTTATTTACCCGTACAATGGTGCCCTTATGGTCCTTACCATCGTACTTAGGTAACTCTCTTTTAATTTTGAGGTTGTCTCTTTCGGGAAACTTTGTATAGTATTGACTTCCTCCGAACTATATAAGCGGTATTCGTGGTTCATCAACGGAAATTCATGACTTGGAAAAAGTTCGCCTTCTAGAGTCTTGGGACTTTCTGTGACTAAGGGATTAAAAGGTGGATTGGCTCCCCCCATAAACCAGTGTTATCGTAACCGAACCGGTTCCGGAAAATCGACCAGTCTAACCAGTTTGGAGGCAAAACCGGTCTGAACCGGCCCTCCGAACCAGAAATGACCAATTCGGTACCGAACTGGCTGGTTCCGTACCAGTCCAGTTCAAACCAGTTCAAAAACCGATTCCACCAGTTCACAAGCTTGGGCATTATATATGTATATATAATGCCCAAGTTTTTTTAATTATTATTTTTACTAGTTACTAACGCTACCCTAGGCCCCCCCTAAAGCTACTTAAACACCCCTACCCCCTCTATTTCACTCAGGCTATTCATTCGAGTCTCTTGCAATTCTTGAGCTGAGTTCGGAGAGGAGAATTCAAAGAGTCTTTTGCAGGGTTGTTCTAAAGGAGATTTTTGCAGATTTGAGGAGCTGATTGGAGTCTTGGAGAGTTGTTGGGTTGACAGATTTTCAAGCTACTTCAAAGATTTTTTTTCCTCAAGATATTTGGGTTTTTTTAGTGGTTTTTGCAACTGGTGGAAGTTTTATTTTTTTGTTGGGGCTGCTACATAGTTGATTTCAAAGGATTTTGGAGCTGATTTTCTCCAAAATTTTAGAGGGTAAATCAAGGGCAATGGGAATCAAGCCATAATCCCATTGCAGACTTGGATGCTACTCATTCTTCAGATGAGGATAAGGAGAATGATCAGGATGATGATTCTGTTGATGATTGATGATTGATGATTTGATCATTGATTTGTTGTAGCTGTAGATTGTAGTATTGTAGGTTGTAGTATAATACTATGATCAATGATGTTATTTTGGACTACAAGGCCTTTTAGAGCCTGCTTTTTGATGTTTGTAACATTTTTGTTTCAACGATGTTTTGCACTAAGTGCTATTTTGGTTGTATGCACTATTACTTGCTATATAAATGAGAAATTTTGCATATTTGTGTATAAATGGTTTGGATTCATATGGATGCACATGAATATATCTGTTTTTTTTCTTTAAAATATGAATATTTTAGGTGTTTTTGGTAAACCGGTTTTTTTTCGGGTTTTTTTCCGATTCTGGTCTGGTTTTGACCAGTTTCCAGTCCATAAGGTTTTCCAGTTCAATGACCGGTTCGGTTCCGATAACATTGCCATAAACTAGTTCATCATGCTCTCAATTTTTTTGATATTATCTTCCATTTGGTCTTGAGTACTAATTATTTGCTCTTGGACCTTTCCGCATTCATCTTGCTTTCTTTCGACATTGTCAAGGCACTTACGCATTCTATCGAGATCTTCTTGAAATTTATTTGAATTGTCGTCATTATTATTCCCCATCTTGGCTTTTTGTTTTTTTTCCTAGCAGACCCAATTTTTTTAATTATATAATAATAAATTTATTATTATTATTATTTAATAAATTAATTAAATTAACTTATATTAATTATATAAGTTATGATATACAAATTATATATTCATACGAGTTAAGGATTAAGCAAATCGAGCCGTGACCGATCACGTTGCTTGACCATGGCCCCAAAAAGGCGCAGGTTGTCTTATTCTACCCTTGCTGACAAAGCATGGATTCGATGGAGAATGTGATGGGAACAGTGTCGGGGAAGGTGTCGACCAGATGATTGACTGTGTTATGACTACCGCAGGCAAGCAGCGTCGAGATAGTATACATGATGGCGAACAAGAATTTGTCGTAACGTCGAGGGGTCAATATGGACGAGGGACCATGCATGAACAGCAATCGTTGACTGTGTTCGGTCGACAACATTTGGGAATATGTCGGTTGTGGACAGACCAGGGAGCGACGCGACAGATAGGGTTTCGATGGGTGGCAGGGGTATGGTGCAGGGAATAATAGCGTACATGGAACGATGGAGAATGACGCGGGCGGTGATGAACTAATGGGCGATGACACAGTGAATTGTGCAACCACTAGCCAAGGAAGGAAACACTTTGATACCACTGGAACAATTAAACTTGTTTACTAAGTTTGCCAATCGAAAACACATCGATGCACATAAACAATTTATATGTATTTTTTATTCAATAATGGATGATTTACAAGCCTTAGGCAGTTCTCCTTTATAGGAGTTGACTGGCCACAAGGTTAAGACACGACTTTTGACATAAGTGCTCTTTCATAATTAATTGGGCAACTTAATTTAATTTAATTTATTTATTAATTATTAATTAATATCTATTTATAATTATTTTATTATTTATTTTAATATATTATATAGTTATAAATATTTTATTCATATAACACAAACTTCCAATCCCAATTCGTTGACCAACTCTACTGCAATGAGATTTGTCTGTGATCCTGATTCAAACAAAGCACCAAGCACCAATCTTTGTCTTCTTGACCTATATCTTTATATGGAAGAGTTTGGCCTTTCATTCTCTTCCTATTGTTGAAGGCTACTTAGATTCACCCGCTTTTGCACTAATCTATAGACAATCTTCTCATCCATGTTCGAGTTGCTTTCCACCTAATTACTCGAATTTGTGGCCATGAGATTTTTTAGTTAATATCTTTTTTTTGTTCTTCAAGTTAAGCTATGGATGCAACTTCCAGCACTTCTCCCCCGTACCACTGTCAACGTTATAGTGGTTGCAGTGGTTGACGGGATCTTTGCACTGGTGTATTGTGGTTGTATTTTTGTCCTCCCCCCCCCTTTCCACTTCTTCTTTCCCTCCTTGGAAGCTATTTGGTGCTCTTACTACTTGGACCCACTTGATTTTCCTTTCTTTTGGCCTATGTTCTCCAAGTATTATGCCCGCACGCAAGCCTCATCCACTGATCTGGGCTTGAACAACATCACTTGTTTTCGTAGATGGTTGTGTAGACCCCCCAGATACTTGAGGAGTACGTTTGGGTTGTTTGGGGAGATACTCAGCTTATGGCCATCTTTCTAATTTTTGTGGTGTACCCCTGTACACTCTGCCCCTGTCTTTGCTTGAAGTAATGCCATTCGATCCAATGGTCCTCTACATACTCGATAGGGTAAAATTGTGACTTTATGAAGGTTTTGAAATCCTCCCACTTGGTCACTAGAGGATCACCCTCCAACCTCAACATCTCTGTGTGGCTTTCCCACCAAGTCAAGGCATGGCCCTCTAATTGCAACCGAGCACACGAAATCTTTTGTTCCTCCTCTATATGATAAATACTAAAATAAACTTCTAATTGAAGCAACCAGTGATTTAGCTTCAAGAGCATCAATCTCACCTTGATACGACTTGATGTCGACCTTCGCTTCCATTTTGAATAGGGATTGTGAATGATTCACAACACTAGAACTAGGTTGACACTTTTTTAGTTCTTTCTCAGACTACTTTAGTTCTTCTCAATCTGTCGATTTTTCCCTCTGATGTGTCATCCACATTACAGCCTTCGTCTTCTATGAATAGCCCAAGCTTATTTCTCGAGGCTACCATGAGGAGGCTCACATTACAATTCATATTTGCAAGTTGTGCTTCCAGCCGCACAAACCTCTCATATGTTCTTGTGGCCAGAGGCTTGTAACACAGCATTATACCTACAAAACAGAAGTCCTCTTACAGGATGTATTTACAAGAGTGAAACGGGAGGTGAGCCATCTTTGCATCTTCGGTAGCCTAGTGGTTGTCCATATTCCATCAAAGAAGAGGACTAAGCTAAAGCCCTCATCTAAGAGAGGGATTTTTGTTGGATGCAGTGATATCTCAAAGGCCTACAAGGTCTATATTCCAAGGCAGGGGAAGATAGTAGTTAGCCGAGATGTTAGTTTTGAGGAGGGTATAGTTTTTAAGAAATTGCATGACATAGGTCCAATAATGGAAAAAAATTAGGAGCGAGATGCTCCAAAGGTTGAGCAAGGACCAACAGCAAGGTCACATTCTTCTAATTAGGAGAAGCAAGACGTTCCATTGAGCTCTACCAAGAGGAGGCCGAGATGGGTCAAGCAAACCGTGAGGGATGTGGAACCTTGAAGGAGTGTAGACCACCAGCCAAATTTTCTAGTTATATGGCCTTGATGAGTAGCATCAGTGAGTCTAAGCCTTCTACCTTTGAGGATGCAGCAGACCAACACGTTTGGAGGGACCCATGGTGGAAGAGTATAGCTCCATCATGAGGAATGATGTGTGGGAGATAGTATTGAGGCTTGAGGGGAAGTATGTGGTCATTTCTCGACGGATCTTCAATTTCAAGCAGGCAACAGATGGTAATATCGAGAAGCACAAAGTGAACTTCGTAACAAGAGGGTTCTCCCAAAAGGAGGGAGTGGATTATGAGGAGACATTTGCACTCGTTGCTAGATGTGAATCTATCAGGGCAGTCATATCTATTGCCTCAAAGATGGGGTGGAGAATTTCATTAGATGGATATGAAGATTTCTTTCCTCAATGGGGTAATTAACGAAGAGGTGTAAATTGAACAGCCTCGGGGATTTAAGGTGCAAGGGAGGGAGTCCCATGTATGAAGACTGAAGAAGGCCTTATATGGACTTAAGCAGGCACCCCATGCATGGTACCCTAAGATTGATGGGTTCCTACTTGGGTTGGGTTGTACCAAAAGTTGTTAGAGAATCAGAAAAGCACAAAGATTCTCTTGTTGTTGATTATTTACTTGTGATCAACTTTAGTTCTTATTATGTTCTTCTTATCTTCTTTCTTATTATTATATCGAGCAAATATCAAAGTAAATGCACATAGATCAAGGACACCAGAGGTAGGCCAGTAGCCAGTGCAAAACCCCACTCTCAGGGATAACCCAGTCAATAATTCTTCCTTCAATAGTAGTTCTTGGGACTCTAGACCTTGACCTGGACTTCCTCCACACTAGGACATCCTTCCTTTTGATCCTTCCTCAATCCGGTAGTAGCAACAGTTGTAGTAGCACTATGTAGCAGTTTCTTTGACCTTGGAACTTCAACCTTGCTTCTGGAACTTCGATCTTGAGGGAAAGGCTTCGATCTTGCTTTTAGTAGTTCGACTTTGACCCAAGACAACTTCTCAAGGCAGCAACATCCAACAGAATCAACTTCAACCTCTTCTTCTCTTGGCAGTAGCAACTGGCAGCACCTGATGCAGCGACTAATGCAGTAAATGATGAACTTTGATCTTGCAGACTATAGCATGTGAAAAAGAGAGTGAGAGAGTAGCACCAAAATTTCGATTTTCTTCAACTCCTTTAGCTTGCCCAAAACCGCACTCCAAAAGACCTCTTCCTTCACTTCGCACTTCTCTCTGATGTAGCAAAAGATATCGAATTTCTAAGTGTGAGAGAGATGCTTCCAAATGAATTCGATCTCCCTGTATTTATAGCTTCTGATGGGTTTGATTTACTGGACTTGAGGTCGACTTGATCACTTGAAGGCCGACTTGATGTGGAAGCTCCATAAATCATATTTGACTCAATACTTGACTTATTTGCATGATTCAAAAACCCAATATGAGTCAATTTAAATCTGCAATAATCCTATAAACTCATAATAAAACCTAGAAGTCCACAATGGGGACTTTGACCTAAAATAATATGACCCAAGCATGAAACCCATGCCTTAATAAGTCATTTAATAATAATATAAAATTATTTTATTTTATTCTTTTGACAAGTACAATAAATATTGAATCAAATACAATTTATGAAGACCGAACCTAGTTACAATCTTCAACAAAAGTGAGGCAGAGTCCAACTCATAGTATGTACTTCTTGATGTTGAGTCACTTATCTTGGTACTATATGTTGTTAATCTCTTTCAAATAGGATCAGAGAGTTGGTGGATCCCACATTGTACAAGCGGTTGATCAAGTCCTTGATGTATCTAGTTAAAACTAGATCAGATATATGCACTGCAATGAATACAATCAGCCAATTTATGGTAGAGTCGAGGATAGTTCTTTGGGTGGTAGCTAAGCATGTGTCGAGCTATCTCAGTGGTACAGTGGACTATGGATTGAGATATGTCAGGTTTGGTGGAGTGCAATTGCAAGGCTATACAGATTCAGACTAGGTCGGGAGTGTAGCGGATAGGAAGAGTACATCTGGATGTTGTTTTAGCTTGGGGTCGGCCATGATGTCATGGTTTAGCAGGATGCAGCACTCGGTGGCACTTAGCTCAGCAAAGGCCAAGTACATGGCAACAAGTCTAGTGAGTTGTGAGGCTATATGGCTTCGCAAGATGTTCTTAGGGTTGTTTGATCTAGAGATGAGGCCTACAATGATTCCTTGCAACAATTAAAGCTGCATCAAGCTTTCGGCGAATCTAGTGCTTCATGATAGGTCCAAGCATATAGATATCAAGAACCACTTCATCAAAGACAGGATCCAGAGAGGTGCTATGAGATTGCAATTCATTTCCACAAGGGAGCAAGTAGCATAAATTCTCATCAAGCCTCTAGTGAAGGGGAAATTTGTGTTCGACAAAGACAAGCTACGGGTGGTGGAGAATCCCATCCTTGTTAGGAGGAAGTGTTAATTTTGTAGCCTCTAAAGCTCTTCTAAATAGACTTGTGTCTAGAATACAGGAAGAAAAGTCCTCTTTAAGTGGTTGTTCGAGAGAAGCAACTAATATGATCGCCTTCTTAAGTTTTTAACTTAGGAAAAAGTACATTATCTAATAATTTTATTAATGTTGACTTTCGGCTAATGTTTATCTAAGGATAAATATTAAATTATTTAAGTGACTTAGATATAATATCCACCATTGATCTAAGAAGGTTGGGATTTAATCTTAATTGTCTATCACTTTAGAGATTAGGGATTTGGCCCATGGGGAAATTATAACATATGGGAGGTTTAATATTGGTTGAATGAAGTGAGGGAGGAGCAAATAGGGGAGGGTAGTGCGCATGGGGGAAAGGGGTAATGGTTGAGTGGACTAAGGAGAAAAGTGGGTGAGGTGGACATGCACCCAAGTGGAAGAGAAGAGGACTAGAAAAAGAGGCAATAAAATTAGGGAGAACTAACTAATGGGAAATGCAATGTGAATTAGACAAGGAGAGGAGACTTTAATGGAGTGGAGTGAATTGAGGGAGTAAATAGTGCACAATAGTACCTCATGTATGGTGGTTCGAGTTAGATTGAAGTCATAGCGGGTGAAGCGACCATGCAGTAGTTAAGTGAAGATTTTGTTCGTTATGGATGAGGATGAGGAGAAAAGGTCATGTGCATTAGGTGAGCGGAGAAGAACTCAACGTGATTGGAGATAAATGTGGAGTGCCTCTCACTCCAGTCCATTACGGAGATACCTCAGTCAATTGTCACCAACTCGTAATTGACTCGTCCAAGTGCCACCTCACACTCATGTCAATGAATGCGACCTCTGATGGCTCCAGAGATCCTCCAGTTGACCCATGTGCTTTGTCACATCACTGCGTTGTCGCCTATGCATCCAAATTGTCACTTATCCGTCCCAGATGTTGCCATGTGTCAACCCTCGAGATTGCCATGTGTCACTCATACAACGTTGATGCTAAAAATAGTAAGCTATCTGCATGCCCCCAATATCATACTCATCGAGCTTAGATTTCCATGGAGAGTAATGCCATGCTAAGGTTTTTTACGTTTAGTCACAACCTAATTTGTCCTATTTTTTTTCTAACTACTATACCGTCTTAGACAACCCTGTAATGTGCCTTGTGGGAGGAATGTTACCTTTGTTGAGTAAACCCTCTTGCTCTTGCTTTAACAAAGGTGCCATCCTAGGATTGATCCGTCTCTACATTTTACAAAATGGCTTGGCATCTTTGACCAATGGAATAGTGTGCTGGATGATACCACCTTTATATGTTTTGAGGTCCTCACATGACCAGGCAAGCACATCTTTGTACTCTATGTCCAAAGTTTCGGTTTTCTGCTTTTCTTCTGAGGTAATCTCTTTCTCAATCTTGACTACTGTAGGATCTATTCTCTGTTCCAATATTATTCTCTTCATATTCATCTGGTTTTATTGTCTCAGTCATTCTAAATGCATCATCTCCGTTGAAAGCAAAGGCACTTGACTTGAAGGGATTTTGTTTGTTGGCAATTTATCTATAGAATCCTCTTCACTCTATTCTATTTCCTTTTTAGTAAATTCTTTTGTGCTATTGAGGAATCTGGCGATTTGTGCCTCATCTTGGAAAACTTCCCAATTCTCAATAAAATTTAGCATAAAGGTTTATTGATTGTTTCAATTCTGCCAACCTCAAAACAAGGCTAGAAGATAGAAGAGGAAACTACTAAAGCATCAATTGTCATATGCAAAGTTTTAGGCATTTTTACTAATCCACATGCATCAAAAGATTCTATAGCTTCTAGAACTATTTGTTTATATCATTTTAGCTTCTCGTTCTTACAAACATTCACCACTTTCAATTGGCATACAATGAGATTAGAATCACCAATGACCTTTAAAATCTTAACACCTAAATCTCTAGTTGCAATCAGAACAAGAAAAAGTGCCTCATACTCGGTGACATTTTAGTAGTTTTGAATTCCAATAATAAAAATAGATAAGATAAGATAATTTTATTAATGTCCATCGAATGACCACAAAAAGGTCAATGGGACTGTTGGTTACAATGATTTCATCACACTAGCAGGTGGACCAAATGGTCCCTTTCTCTTCATAAAAGCAGGGAATACAAAGCTAGGAGGAGTACAAAAGTAAACCCTGGATGGTTGGATGTCTGATATGCCATGGCAATGAGCTGCGATGAGGAAGTACTGGAGGAGAAGGATGAGCCTCCTGAATGTAGAGAGACTCTTTCTCCTAACAACCGATGCCGATAGAGGAGGACTGAAGGAAACTCATCAATGTTTGTTGCTTTGGGGAGGAGCCGAATCTGGACTAGAGCTGCTGCTGCCTGGAGGGTTTGGGGCGCCCCCCGATTGAGGGGTGCCTGACTCTAGAATTCCAGAGGGGGGGTCTGGTGGGATGAGAGACCTGGAGCCGTACTGACCTGGGCTCGTGATCTATGGACCGATCGGGGGTTCTTTTGGTGCCCTATGGTGCTGGGAGTACTTTGAAGCAGTCTGTGATCCTCTGGGTGGTGGCCGAAGTAGATGGTAGTTGAAGTAGAGTCGAGCGGTATCTGAAAGTCTCCTGGAGGTAAAGGGCCAGGCATCTCTGATCCGGATATCTAAGGAAGTTGGCCAGGTTCTGGGGTCCTCTGAAAAGGCAGTAAAAGCGCCTGCGGATCTCATAGTAGACTGGACATCTGAAGATGAAGTGTAACTCAGTTTCGACCTCCTGCAAGTGGCAAAGCTGACAGATCCTCTCCGTCTTGTCAATATGGTGGTCTTTTTCCACCTGAAGCCTGTGCGACCCAACTCTGAGCTGACCCAGAGGGATCTTAAGGGCATGCATCCAATGCTGGATGGTGTAAAGGGGTCGAGTGATGAGCCCATCTCTGATCTCCAAAAACTGTTCAGCGTAAAAGGCCATTTTTGGGCGCAGACCACCTAGAGGATTAACCCATGTGGTTTGGATATACCGCCTGTAGATGTCCTCCCTGATAATTTTGTTAAGCTCTTACTGGTTTGGGAGAAGGTGCCCCGAGGCGTTCAGTGAATACTGAAAGGGGGGGAGATGATCAGTCTGGATACTGATAAGACCGAGGAGCTCTGTCGCCCCTGTGAACCAACGTTTGGTGCGGCGGGTTTGGTTATGAGCGATGTTCTCAGAGGAGCAATAAGTCAGTTATGGGTATCTGTTTCTCCCTCTCTCGTGTCTGCCAGGCCACGGATCCGATGAAGGTAAGAGACTATCTTGAAGATTGCCTCCAGGCAGAAGGGCCTAGCTCCAAACTCTGCAAGGATGATGTTTTGCGGGACTGTCTGCTTGCACCGGATGAAGCGGCGCAGGAGAAGAGTCTGGACTCGCTCAACTGAGGCCCAACCAGAATCTAGTAGTGAGGGACCCCAAACCTCCGATCAATAGAGCACGGTGGGACGGATCAAGGTGTCCATGATGTTCATTTTGGATGGGATGCCCTGGAAGTGATGGCAGAAGCACTGTCTCTCTAGAAGGGCCAGGGAGCCATATCCTTTGTTTATCCTGGGCTAGAGGGCTGACCGAAGGCTGAAGCGGGGACCCGAGAACTGCACCCCCAATTAGATGTATTTGTTGACGACTTCGATTTCCTCCCCCTTGAAAAGAAAGTGGAACTTCGAGGACTTCTTCACCCCATTGAAGATTACAACTTTGGTTTTACTCAAGTTCACCGTCAAGTGTCGAAAGTTGCAGAAAGCTGGGAGTGCGTCAAGGTGTCTCTGCAACCCTTCTGGGGAGGAGGCCAGGAGAACAATATCATCCGCGAAAAGTAGAATGGAGATCAGGACCTGGTGAAGAAGGCACCCATTGGACTCCTGGATATGCTCTCGGAGGAAAGATTCCAGCTCATCAATGTAAATCCCTAAAAGGGTTGGGGAAAGCGGGCACCCCTGTTTGACTCCAATGGCGCTGCGGATGAACTCCAACATCCCTCCAATTGTGCGCGAGACGGCCAAGCACGAACTCGTAGAGACGCATGATGGCAGTCAACAAAGTCGAAGAGATGCCAATCTCTCTCAACCTCTGAAAAAGGTCCTCCCTTGGGACGAAGTCGAAGGCCTTCCTGAAGTCCACAAAGCAGCAGTACACTTTGGAGGACTTAAACCGGGCCTCCTCGATCAATGCCCGGAGAGTGAAGATATGGTCAGTGGTCTGATGGTCTGGTCTGAACCCAGCTTGTCCCCTTGCCCTGAGATGTTTCTGCTCTAGGAAGCTGGAAAGCCCCCTGTGGAGGGTCGTAGCGTACAGCTTTGAGAAGGTGTGCCTAACCATGATCGTTTTGTAGTTGTTCGGGTCAGAGGTAGGCCCTGCTTTGTGGATAGGATAAATGATATGGTGTGACCACTCTTCAGGGAAGCCATCACGAATGACCTGGTTGAAGAGATCCGCCAGATAGCCCACCAGAGGACGAAGCCCAAATTTGAGGAATTAAGCCTGGAAGCCTTCTTCGTCTGCGGCTTTGCTACTGTTTAAGGCCCACATCGCCTCTCTGATATCTCTGTCGGAGAAGAGGTAATAGATGGTTGGGGGGGAGACGACCTGAGTGGGGGGTTGCCCAGGGATATCATATAGCTTGGTGGTGTGGGAGAACATGGAGGTGGGATCAAGGTCGGTGGGGGTGGGGGACTGCCTGGAAAGGACGGTGCTCCAAAACTTCCTGGGAGAGTGGAGGAGATGATCAGAGAGAGAAATTCATTATCAGGAAAAGTAAGTGTTATGCCTATCACATTACCTTGCTTGGAGCTTGCCTCATCGAAGTTCATCTTCCACATTCGATCACAATCTGCTCAGGCTATGATCTCTGCCACAAATAATGTGTATGGTCCAATGCTTTATTCCGGATATATAAAATTATTCTCAGACCTTCTCGAATGTTCTACAAGATTTTGCATAAATTGCTCTTTATGCAATGTAACTGTTTCACTGCATGGAGTGGGGATGGTTGCGCATGAAAATTCCATTGGAATATTCCACCTATGTCTGTCGCCCACTTATGGGATAACAACATTCCCTATGTGGCTAGAACATCTGGGACCACTATGCCTATGCTAACTTAAACATCTGAGTGTGCTGCAAGGTGGAGTTGGAGATAATTAGACCAATTGATGGAAACTATTGGGAAACAAAAGCGCCCACATTCCTGTAGGGCCTCAGGTTTTCAATCCCATCTTTTGTGCTATCTCAAGAGTCATTACATTCATGGCAGCCCCAAATTCTAACATGCAATTACGTAAAATCCAATCTGTCACCACCGAAGACATGAAAAATGTTTCCTACAAGGGGTTGGTGATTGACCTAGCAAAGGTTGATGAGAGAATAATGGGAGGATCTTCCCTCTCTGATGTTTACTGTTAGTTACATGTTGCTTTGAATCCCAATGCCTTTTCGATATGCTTCTTGAATGCTAGAACCTTAACTATCTCAACAAATGGTATTGGAACCTTTGCATTATTGGCTCATCTTGTAAGGTCACACTTTGTTTTTCCTAAGGATGACACTTCAGGAGTGCTTTGAACATATGGAGGTTCATTCTGATCGTTTCTTGGAGGAGTAGATGGCTCTTTTTGACTTGTCTCAGGCGTCGTTTTGTTCTTGCTATAGGTCAAGCCCTTAAACCAAGCTTCAAACGTTCTCTTGTGTTAATCAGAGCTGGCATTTCCATGAACATTTTTGTTGTTGGATCTGCTTGTGAAGTATTTACTTGTTCCTTAGGTGACATAACACTTATGCCACCTCCTAATATCACATGTATCTGTGAAACCTATAACTTCTTAATTCTTCGGCTTGAGGCTTTCTGCTATTGCACATGTTTCTTGTGCATGAAAGGCATGACATGGCCTACACCAATGTGGATATGGCTGATCAATTGCATTACCTGCGTCAAGGTTATTTGGGGGTTTTTTTATTTCGAAAAGGACTTTTGAATACACACTTTTGCGGTCGAAACTTGTTAGGTTGTTGCCACCGTATTCTCAACTTCACATATCAATCTTGCATCGTTTCTTGGTTTTTGCGTAATGGTGACCTGTAATTCCTTGAATTTTTCTACCAAGACTTTGTTTTACTGGACAATGTCCAACTTTCATCTGTTAAATCTCCAATACCAGATCTGATTTATTTAAACCTCAACAATTATTTTATACTTGGAAATTATTTCCTCTATAAAGCTGAAAATTGCTGGAAAATAAAATCACTGATATTTTGAAGCAGAAATGAAATGGGGAAATCAATCACACTACATCAGAAATTTTTGCCCAATACAATCTTCCTTTACTTTATATTACTAAAGAAAATTTGGTCCTAGACCCACAGAGGTTCCACCAATCAGCCCCCTTGGAAAATCAGCCTCAAGGAATTCAAACCACTGGAAATCAGCCCTCTTGGAGCCTCCATCACCAGCAAATCAGCCCCTCCTCCTCTCATACGACCCCTGCATACTTGAGAAATTCAGTGGCCCCCCCTCCAAAACAAGGTCTTCCTCTTCAGCAATTTTGCCTCTCTCCTAGACTCAACCTCCTTGAAATTTGTTCCCGAAATTTCCTTCTTGTGATCCTTTTCCCTTCTCTTCAGTCTTGGTGTCTCTCTCTTTACATTTTACATATATCAAAGAACAGCTGGCAAAAGAAGTGATGGCAAATATCCTTACCAAGTCACCGGTAAAGGATAAGTTCAAGAATTGTAAAACAACTATTCGAGTTTTGGTCATTCAGGTGGGTGTTGGAATAATTAATAGCCACCTAATGGTCATCCCTACCCACATTGATTGACCTAATGTTGCATTTCTATCTTGACATTGCTCGTAGTTTCAAGCCCATGGTAATAAGCCAACCACAATATTATGCACTCCTCTACTTATTTATAGGTATGTAATGAGATAAAGCATATAGTTTGTTGTGACTTTATGGATGCATATTGCATGTGTCAATGTGTCTAAACTATGTGCCTTATGTCCCTTTCCCTTTCTTTTCAACTTGCCATTATGCAAACAACAATGGACTCAAACATCATATACCATTACTTAAGTAGGCTTGCATCTATGCTCATCCTATAACACTCTTAGATTTTAGATCTTAGATCTTGTCATCTTTTGCTTTCAACATTTCTCTAGGATATGCCTTGGCACTCCCACATTCTAGTGATACTATATGTACTTTGTAGTCCCCTTGGCCTACTTTTGTAATCTTTTGTAGGACATTAATAAAATTATCATCTTGTCCTCATGTTTTTCACATGAGGAACAAATTTTTTTTATATGGTTTATCAAAAAACAAGAAATTTAGATCCCAAAGATTTTACTAGGATATCTCAATTGCAATCAGCAAAATTCCATCTTCTTTGAAGCAACAAGTATGATAAATAAGGGTGTTCAAAGAAAATCAAGCAATGAACAAACAATTTTACTATTCCCCTTTTTCTATCCTGAATGTTGTAAAGAGGCTTATGAATTTATCAAATGACAAGTAAACTATACCGTGCATGGATGCAAGAATCTTTCCAAAATCACTAGTGGGAGTCACAAGGACACGTACACCTTTGCCTGCTGTAGTCATAATACCAACTGTATTCTCTGGATTAGACTGCAAAACATATGAAATGTCAATTATAATTTACAAAAAAAATACCAGTTAAAACAATTAGGTAAATTTCCATGTCCTGATGTCAAACTAAGACTCTACATCAATAAAGTGCACCAAACTAAATGGCATAATTAAGTCAAAGTAACTTGCAATAACACTACATAAGAGAAAAAAATCGGTGATAAGTCCACTTAGAGAAACCATCTTAATCCATATGATATTAAATCCTTCAACACTGTTATTGTTATGATGCTCAAAGATAATGCACCTAGTAAACTTTATGTTATGTTATCATTAGTATTTTATGCTAGTTATTAAAGTTGCACTTTATGGAGTCAAATGTTTTACATTAAGTTGTACTTGTAATTCATAGACTTTTTCAATGGTGGTTAGAGGTAATTGTCTAACCATAGTCTTTTTGTGGTTGCCCTTGTGACTTGTCCTCATGTAGTAGATGAAACTAACCTCATCGGTTAGGTAAAGGTAGTTGAAAATTCCATCCATCCATTGGTCTATGTGGAGGAGACACATTTATGGAGTACCTCTAGCTCAGACCAAGGTGAAGGCAAAAGTATAAATAGAATGCTTGATATTTTGAGTAAGACACTTGGAGTAGGGTTTTGGGTTTGACACAAATTGTCAAGGAATCTAACTTAGGCCAAGAGCAGCATTTATATTATTGGGATTGCTGATACAACTTGTGCTTGTGGACACAACATATCTATCAAACAAGTATTGTATGATTAAATCTATAGATTGTATTATTTTAATTATGTGAGTCAGACATAAAAACATCAAGGAGATGACTCCTGGTTTCTTTTGCCAAGACCTCAAATGACTCTCGGCATTCACCTATGACTATGACTCTTCATATTCCTAACTTAATATTTACAACACTATTTACAAAAATACGATAATCCCAAGGATCAAGTATCCAACATTCTCCCCATTAATCAGAAGGGATGTTCGCAAGCCCAAGCATCATTATGAACTTTTCGAACTTTTCTCTTCCAAGCACTTTGGCAAAGATGTCTGCAATTTGGTTGGAACAGTGTCTCAAATGAATAATGTTAGCCTCTATGTGATATCAAAACATATGCTACTTCGTGTTGATGTGCTTAGTTCGATCATGGAAACAACGATTCTTGGCCAACTTGATTGCAATAGTATTGTCAACAAGAAGAGGAGTAGAATTCATCTAATCTCCTTTGTTTCTTCTGCTACCACATATTCTGCCTTTGTTGTAGAATCTACTGGAATTGACTATTTGCATGATATCTAGTAGAAATTTGTCAATCCAAGACCCATGTGATAGCCCAAAGTTGACACTTCATTTGCTTTATCCCTATTACCCACCAAAAGGTGGGTAACCCCATAGGAGAAATTTTTCTCCTTCTTTGAATAGCAAGCCTGCCAACAGCTCTACATTGCTCAACATATGGCATTATGCCAAGATCCTCCACCATTTGCACCGATCAAACACCTCTCACCATTCGGCATTCCTCTTGAGGGTGGGTCATCATTCAGCAGGTACTTTATCCATCTTGCAATCATGTGCTTTTTACTTAATGTTTTGGGCATTATAACATGAACTAACAAGTGATCTAAATGATTGTTCGATCTTGACTCTAAACTTGTTCCTTACTTCACCAAGGAAGTTTGGTTTTGTCCCTAGTTCAATGGGACCTCCTCTGAGGCCTTAGAGTTATAAGAAGGACACTAGTTGGTAGAGTTGGATTAAAGTAGTGTGTCCATGATATTCCATACTTGCCACTTTCCATCATTTTCCAGATTTCATCTCCATCCTTCGGGCTTGTGGTCATTGGTTCACTGGGATTAGCACCCTCTTATTCTCATCCTTGAGCCTAGGCTAGAAACTTTTCCCTAGATGTTGATGTAGCTAAGAGAACATTAAAAGCATATATGGCCACAATGAAAGAAAATAAGATCAAAATGCAAAAGATGGTTGAGATATAATTTAGCGCATGGGAAAAAGCCAAGCATGATCTCCACCCTCCTCATTAGCCATCACCCAATTCCTAAGTACTTGATGCTCCATCTCATCAGAAGGAACCCTTGCATGTCCCAACCCAAATTAGTGAAAAAACCACATCTTAAGGGGAAAATTCAATGCTATATTATAAAAATCAAGCTTTGACCCTTGAGCTATGCACCAAAACACAAATCATTATAAAAAAAGTAAAAGGTGCACCAAAGGGGTGGGAAAAGCAGGCCAGAAAGGGGTAACTCACAATACCTACATGATTGAAAAAATGAGAGCTTTGTGTCCAGTAGTCTCGAAGGCTAGGGTTTCCCTAGTCATCGTCGGGCTCATCAGCCTTGCAAATGCGATCAAACCTATGACAGAGTTCGTCCTCACCCCCCCCCTCGTGTCACCGATCCCCCAAAATGGAACTGTTCTCAGGACATGTGCCCGTTCCGTGTCGATGTGTCTTTGAACGTGGGATTCTCGTGTCCGGCGTGTCCTACAATACATCAGGATTCGTGTCCGGCTGTGTCTGGAGCGGGTCCAACGTGTCTGAGTACACTCATCTATCATTGTTGAAATTGAGATACATGGTTTTGCCTCTTCATTCATCATGTTGAAGAGGGTGAGGGAGGTCAAGACCACTCTTGGGTCCATGGTTATTTCAAAGTTTTGGTCTTTTTGGAGAAAGATGGATCAAGCAGCCTCAAAGAAGGTGAAGGACATAGTGTTGGATGATATATGGTAGGAGAAGGTAGATCTAGTTATTCAGATCATGGAGCCTATCATTTCCTTGCTCCGATTTGCAGATACAGACCAACCCATTCTAGGAGAGGTTTATGAGGGATGGGATTCCATGATTGAGTCTGTGAGCGGTGATCAAAATTGAACACGTCAGAGCCCTTCAAAGGGCCTCTGGCACGTTAGATAAGTAGAGAAAAAAATTTACCAGTCAAAAAAAATTTTAATTTAGATTTTTACAAGTTTAAAAAAAAAATGAATAATATTATAAAACTTCACCCGAAGCGTTGTAGCTTGTCAACGGGTCAGATTTTTCAAAATTCCCAAATATAGTGAGTTCCACCGGTACTTTAATATGAAGCTTTTGAGGGACTTTGGGTACTCAATCCCATGTGTCGAACGAATAATTTAAGCCGTAAAAGGCGCCAGTTTGTGTTGGTCAGGGTACATTGATCACATGTCAGTAAGTTATTGCGTCGTAATTTTCCAAAACGCCATTAAAGAGATTGAACCAGGCAGTTCCCTCACAGACAGAGCCTTCGAAGTTCCCACGGCCATTGCCAAAATTAAAACGAAAAAGAGACGCCTAAGATAAGAAAGCCTAAATCCCTAACAAGCCTTCCGGCGGCATCTACATAACTTACAATTTAAAGAGGACCTAATGCTTGCACGCCTGAAACCCTCAACGGCTTTCTGGCAGGCATTACCAGAGATAAAAATATAGATATCCTCGACTGTAGACATCTATTAGTGACACAGGAAGGAAGCGCTCAAACCTGACTTCCGCTAGAAGATTATCTTTCTTCAGCTTCGCCCTTTGCAGACGCTTTTACATTGCTAGAGTTTCCTGAGAAAGGAAGGTGTTATGTTCCTTTAAAGTGTAATGGAGTTTTCTGGGGTAACTGCAGGGGGGAATGAAGCATGGTTTTTGTCTGTGAGCTGTGGAAGACTTATCTGCCTTTACACGGAACGTCCTGGGGTCCTTCACTGAGTGACTGTTTTTTACCAAGCCATACTTCGATGGAGCTAGGGTTTGAAGCAAAGTTCTTCGTTGAGCTCCCTCGCCTCCGCTCCAGCGTTCTGAATTTTATATTTCTCAAGTGGTATTATTTGAAATGCTTTCGATATACGAGCAGAAAAGCTAATCAACGATGGAGATTACAAGTATTTGTAAATTAAGGTTTTTCAGAGAAGAACCAATCTCAAACCCTTCATGAATGCTGTGATGGATTCAAAAATGTAGTGCTAGCCGAGTTATGATTATTCAATGGTTTTTGTAAGATAACTTGTTCAGAATGTTCAGTAAAATAGCCTTGGAGCGCAGCGGGTGAAAGGTCAGTAAAATAAAACCTTTATGCTCTGATCTAGCCTTTCTGATATTGACATTCTCTTACCTTTGGATTCTAATCATAAAATAATGTCTTTCAAAAGTTTTTTTCCCAATATTTCCTTTTGCAATAGTATTTCCTGTGGCTGCCTTGTGTTTTAACTAGAACTGTAAATTGTCTTTGAAATAAGGTTATATTGAACTTCTGTTTAGAAAATAAAAGAGTGGATGCTGTATATGTGCTATTTCGATGAAAATTATGAATGGAATTCTGATTCCGATAATTGAAGCAGAAAAATGGCTTCCCTGTTTTCAAAATGATTAGATATAGAGAGAGAAAAATGGATAGTGATTGTATAGGGAAAGTAAGATAACATTGACGGTGAAATGATGTTTGTTTCCGTGGACCTCTCCCTCGCTTATGCCATATAATATTATTTCAATTGAAATGATGGGAGTAGCTAGACTCAAATTCTCACTGAATATGATAAATGCGCCGTTAATACTACCATGGCGTGGCTATGGCCCATAAGTTTTTATATAAAAATAATAATTTTATATAAAAAAAGTAACATATTTTATTCATATTTATATATAAATTTAATATTATTTTAATTTATTTTTTTTAGCGATTCATATAATTTTATATTAATTAGGTAAGTACGTAATATCCTTTATCAAAGTAGACATGAAAGGCATTTAGCTGGTGCAACATTATTTATGTAGAAAAATACATTAATATGCATGTAATAAATCTTTACATTCACCAAACTCTCCACGTGATTTGTTGTTAGGTTGCTGAGAATTATTAGTACTTAGTTCGACATTCAAGAGAATATGTATATTAGTTGTATGTAAAAATATTTCAAGTTATTTGTATAGGCAAAAGCCGCTCGAGAAAATGAATGACATCTTCTT
>JAXQQM020090454.1:0-37471 GCA_034641835.2 Pinus albicaulis | reverse complement strand
TGTCAAGAACTATTAATGATGGACCATGGGCTGTGGCATTAGTGTTTGAGTCATGAAGCATAGGCAAATTACTATTGGGTTGAGAGCTCATAAACAAGAATATCAACACATCTTTCTCCAATGGTGCTATTAATTTCGATTCCAATTCTCTTTGGCCTCATTTGAGAAGGCTGGCTTCCTAATGTTGAGTATCTAATTATTACTTGGATCAACCTTTTCCAATTCGATTGTATAATCATCCCTAGTTCCTTCCCATTGCCTCCTACATGGTTGAAGTGCATGAACATATTACAGTTATGGTGGCATTTATAGTCATTGTATATTTGCCTCAACAACAGAATAACACTTAAAGCGTCTGTTGGTCCTGAGGGATGGATCCCCAGATTGGATCCTGATCCACTAGGATTTGCCTAAGATATGTTTCATACTTTTCTACTGTGTAGATCGAGACAGATCCCTCATCCATGAAATAAATCCCAAGCATCACGATTCATAAGTGGATCCAACAATTTTGGTTTCTTAAAATATGAAAATAAAACGAATTTTTTTGGTATCCTGTATTCACCCAAAGTTGGTTATTGATGGCATGCCTACTTCCTTTACCCACATTTTCTACTTTCAATGCATCTAAAAATGCAATCCAAATTTACATTCAAATCAATATCAAGCTGGCAATTTAAATAAATAAAGGTGGAAGCTTTAACTTCTCTGTTTGCCTTATGGTTAATCCCATAATTAACCTCCCTTCTCAATTCTCAATTTTCAATTAAACCCCAACAACCTTTATACCCAAGGTTTCTTTCACAATTGAGAACCCTTTTTAAAAGTCTTACAAAGACAATGTAATTAACCATCAATCGAGTTTAATTCCAAACCCCAAACCTTATAATTAACCTGAGGCTTATCGTGGTGCTTGACCCTTGCGAACATTTTAATTGCAAGTCCGACCTTTCATTTAACCTTAAACACATCTAGTTATTCAGCCCGCACGTATATATATCGACCACATTTCAATAAAAGCCCAATGCACTATATCCATTGCACAGTTCATCGAATTTTTCCTTTCCAAGTTAATCCTTTCAACCTTGGATTAAAACGAAGCGCTTATATATGAAATAACAATTAATCGGGCCCACAACACGTATATCACTTAACTTGCGTTAACTTTCATACATCATGCAATCGCAACCACCGTAGATTCTCAAGTGCCAACCATCGGATGATAATCGTGTTTTTTAAGGACAGGTCCTTAACACTCCAAAAAAATGCAATGAAGGTGGTTTTGTATTACCACTCCAGGACACGTGTCCCCCAGATAGTGATATCGCATTTTTTTTCGGAAGTCCGCTTACCAGTTTATCCAGGTGGATATCGGTGGCCACCCACTATTCCATTTGGACCAGCACCATCAATTCTTGCAGATTTTCACATTCAGCACAACTTACTATTTTTAGCAGGTTTTCGGGTCCTCCACTCTCGGAGCCGTTTTGGGGGCTTAATGATCTAGGTGGATATTGGTGGCCACCCACCTATTCCACTTAGCCCCCCACCACTGTCTCTTTCAGTTTTTCAGTTTCGGCATAACTTACTATTTTTAGCAGTTTTTCGGGTCCTGAACTTCCGGAGCCGTTTTGAGGCCCTAAGCGACGTTTTTTGGGTATGAAAGTGCCAGCGGATTTTCTGATAAAACACGTCCCGACAGCTGTAGTCCTCGGATAGATCTTTCTAACGAGCTATTGAACACGTCAAACGGAGATCGGGTGCCAAAGTTATGCCCCCGGGAAGTTGAACCACCAATTTACCCAAACGGGCGCCCACAGTTTTGGCGCCTCATCTCCTACGGTTAGGTTTTGGACGTTTCAGATTCTACATTGTTTCTCAACAATAAATAGGCCCTCGAGCCTCATTGTAACACAGTTCAGAGGTCTGTAGCCATCACATCTCTTCTCAGAGATTCGCTACCAACACCCTAGCTATTTTATTTCCATTATGCTTGTAAGCATATTTCTGTTATTTGATATTAATGAAATGAAGCATTATTTCCGCTGCATCTCTATGTTCATGGTTATTTCTGTATTCTGTTGCGTTCTTGCATAAATCCGGATTAGTGGTATCAGAGCGGGTCTTCTCTTTCTTTGTTTTTCTTTGCATGTCCCCAACGCGATCAGGGTATAAGGAGTTAGGGCTCGATCTGGTTGAACCCTTGCAAGATCAGCCTCGCAAACCCCGGCGACCTCCCATGGCGGAAGAAAAGAAAGACGAGGGAGCAGGAGATCCTATCAAAATACTGCTCGAGGAGGCTCTCGAGAAACAAAGGAACGTGATGATGGATAACTTTGCTCAAATCCTTCAACGACTGCCCACATATGGCGCATATGCATCCAACAGCCACTCTGGAGGCGCCACTCCCTTCAAGGTACAGGTAAACTTTGACATTCCTATATTTGAAGGAAAAATAGATGCAGACGCTGTAGACAGATGGTTAAATTTGTTGGAAGGGTATTTCTCGGTCCATGACTTCTCTGATCGAGAAAAGATTATTTTTGCACTCCTCAAAGCCGCCCCCCATGTCAAAGACTGGTGGGAAACCTACCGTGAGCAAGAGGGCGAAGGGGAACCCTCTCTGTTCTCAGCCACACCCACTTGGAATTCGTTCCGAGATGGAATCAAGGAACAATATTACCCCGTGGGGAGCTATGAGGACAAATACATCCAATGGACCACGCTGCGGCAACAAAAGGATCAAGATGTGCACGAACTGACGAATCTGTTCCATACACTGCGCACAAAGTTGGGTATTAAAGATTCAGAGAGACATTTGGTGCTCAAGTACCGCAGCTGTCTACACAAACACATTCAGGAGGAAATGGAGTTCCTCGACATTACATCGCTTGGCACGGCATATCGCTATGCCGCCAAGATCAAGCAGAAATTTAAGCAGAAGAAGCGAGACTTTGGATCTGCGAATCCGAAAGGTGCCCCCGAATCGAAGAACAAGGGGCAAGGCCAAAGCAATGCGACTCAGAACAACACCACAAATCCAAAGAAAGACACAGGGAAGTGGTGTGAATTTCATAACAGCCCCACTCACAGCACAAACGAGTGTCGGGCCAAACAGTCTTTGGTGGTTGAACTAAAGGCACCCGAATCAGATGCATTTTCTGATCCTGAGTTAGAACTAGACAAAGGCAATGACAAAGGGAAGCAGATCATTAATGCAGATCCCAGTGCCATTGTTGCCACCACCAAGATCCAGAAGGAGGGTCCAGAGGATCCAGAGGAGGGGGAGCGCCTCTTCCAGTCGCAGATGTGGGTGAAGGGTTCTCCGCTGCAGTTTCTCGTCGATAACGGAAGCCAAAAGAACCTCATTTCAGCAGACGTCGTGAAGCGGCTCGGCCTACCAACCATAGCACACCCGCAGCCGTATACCATCGGGTGGCTCCACCCCGGGAGAGATCTTCGCATCCGCCAGCAGTGCCGACTTCCATACAGTATCAAGCCATTCACGGATGAGGTATTGTGTGATGTTGCTCCTCTTGATGTAGCTGATGTATTATTGGGCCAACCATACTTGTGGAGGCGACATGCTGTGTATGAGTTTAGGCCTCGTGCTGTTATTATTACTTTGGGAAATAACTTGTACAGGATACCAGAGGTAGTATCGCCTCCTGTCATCTCTTTTTCTACTGCAAAACAACGCAGTAAGATTGTTTCCCAAACCAGGAAATTCATTTTCCTTACGACTCACTCACGGGGAAAGAAGAATATTGTGGCCACAACCTCGAAACAGGGCTCCCTTGCATGACTGCAGCAGATGGACAAAGTTATGGAGGAATACGATGACAATTTCTCCTCACTCATAAAGGTTCCTCTACACTATCAGGACAAGCACTCCATTGATTTGACTCCCAACGCACCACCGCCTGATGTTTTTATGCACCACAACCTGATGTTGCCATACATCCTACAACTACACATACAGAATCCAAACATGTACTGTATGAGGCTGATAAAGAAACCAAATTTACTAAACGCATCCAGCATGTCCACCCGCAGGTCCATGACATCTCCAACACATCTAATACTCAGTTCAACAGAATTTGCCTCATCTCATGGAGGATCTCAACGCAATGGGGACCATTGCTTCCTAAGGAGGGAGGAATGATCCAGGTGGATATCGGTGGCCACCCACCTATTCCATTGGGACCGGCACCATCAATTCTTGCAGATTTTCACATTCAGCACAACTTACTATTTTTAGCAGGTTTTCGGGTCCTCCACTCTCGGAGCCGTTTTGGGGGCTTAATGATCCGGGTGGATATTGGTGGCCACCCACCTATTCCATTTGAACCCCCATCTTCAGTTCTTTCAATTTTCAAGTTGCAACAAAACTTACTATTTTTAGCAGTTTTTCGGGTCCTGAACTTCCGGGGCCGTTTTGAGGCCCTAAACGACATTTTTTGGGAAAACGGAGAGCAACATGGTCAATGTTGCTCGTTCAAAAATTGAAGTCCTCGGATAGATATTTCTAACGAGCTATTGAACGCGTCAAACGGAGATCGGGTGCCAAAGTTATGCCCCCGGGAAGTTGAACCACCAATTTACCCAAACGGGCGCCCACAGTTTTGGCGCCTCATCTCCTACGGTTAGGTTTTTGGACGTTTCATATTCTACATTGTTTCTCAACAATAAATAGGCCCTTGAGCCTCATTGTAACAGAGTTCAGAGGTCGGTAGCCATCACATCTCTTCTCAGAGATTCGCTACTAGCACCCTAGCTATTTTATTTCCATTATGCCTGTAAGCATATTTCTGTTATTTGATATTAATGAAATGAAGCATTATTTCCGTTGCATCTCTATGTTCATGGTTATTCTTGTGTTACGTTGAATTCTGCCTTAAAATCCGGATCACCGGTTTAGAAAAAAGCGTCTTTGCGGTTTTATAACTCTGAAACCGCCCTTCCTACACACGATTCCATTTCACTCTTCTTACTCAAGGTTCCGCCTGTACATCTCGACTTCACTGTTCATCAAATCAACCCTTTCAGTAGACATTCCACATATGTGCCATTGCTCCCAGTTTACTCTTCTACCTCTCTCATGAACTCATCCGAGAAATGAAGTTCTATTTCTTCAAATCAAAGACTCACGCTCCGGTTGCAGGGTTTATTAACATTATTTCATCCAACGCCAATGTAGGCTCTGTCTTACCTGCTCCACTGTGTAGTTCTGCCTCGACAGGCTCCAGGGTTACAGTCACACTCTATTTGAACAGGATTCTGATCCGATATGAAAATCGTTATCCAATACAACATATGATGAAGTCCCTTCCTCCGTTCCCTTCAATGGGATTCTCTCCATGGCTTCATTAACCACTTATACCTCAAGAGCTCAATGGGACTCTTCTCCGGGTAATATATCCTTCCAGCTCCAATATCTAAATTTTATAGACGTGTATACGACCCTTCTCAAGATCAATCTCAGTGCTAAAACCCAAATTCACTCAACGTCATCGACCCTTGTAGTGGTCGATGACTGCAACACTCTCCCGTATTATCAAAGGAGTGTACAAACTCCTCAATGCATTTAGTTCAAAACAAAGTGCTGGTATTAGTTAACCTTGGTTCTCTTATCACATATAGAGCATCAATTAAACTTGCAAATCACAGAGTTCTATTAATCCATAGTGCACGGAGGTTCCAGCACTCTCATACAGAATTTTAGTTGGGTTCAAATCCCACTATGTGATATGCTTACTTTGTGAGCCAATTGTTATCGAGGTGCCGACCTGACCTTGAGTTTTAAAGAATTTGTTTTACTATGGCTACCATCCATGGAATGAAGGAAAGTGCAGGTGTGTTTCCCCAGGAAAAGCACATTCTGTGCAAAAGAATATCAAAAAATCTATACATTTTAAAAATTTTATATACCTTTGTGTGTTTACAATATTTCCTTCCAAGGAAAAAAATGCTTTCTTTATTTCAATAATGAATAAAGAGCACTCTCTTAAGGCGCTTAAGTCACTTTACAAATAGATAAGACTGTCTACTTGTTTTTTAATCAAGTAATTTGTCTTCCAATATTTTGCAGTTACATGAAAGTGCTATCCAAAAAATACTTAATTGATATCAAAACAATCTCAAGAGTCAAAATTACTACTAAAGTCCATGCGAAGACATATTACAGTATTCCAATACTTTTTGTATTATGTATTCCAATATAGTATATACCCTCAATTTACGTGACTATTCAATTTACTATCTTGTTTTAAAGGGAATTTGAATCCTTTCCAGTAGGTGGGCTGAAATCTCAGTGCCCTCAACATGGGTTAGGATTAATGGTAGAGATCTTGGGTTTTCATGGATGAGATCCATGTTCAAATCCCATGGATTATATGAGTAAGGGAGGCCAAAAATGTGAAACGGGTTGAGGCAAAGTGAAAATGGATAGTCAACTCAGCAAATTGGTAAATCTCATCAAATGTCAAGAACTATGAATGATGGACCATGGGATATGGCATTAGTGTTTGAGTCATGAAGCATAGGCAAATTACTATTGGGTTGAGAACTCATAAACAAGAATCTCAACACATCTTTCTCCAATGGTGCTATTAATTTCGATTCCAATTCTCTCTGGCCTCATTTGAGAAGGTTGGCTTCCTAATGTTGAGTATCTAATTATTACTTGGATCAACCTTGTCCAATTCGATTGTATAATCATCCCTAGTTTCTTCCCATTGCCTCCTACATGGTTGAAGTGTAGAAATTTGAATAAACGTGTATTTATTCACCGAGATTCTCCTGATCACACACTATTTTAGCTTCATGCATAATACAGAATCTCTTCTACCATTGATCATCATGCGGAAATAAAATCAATTGCATGCACACATTAAAGCCATAAAAATTCACACATATGAACACAGTATTTCATGGGAAAGCTTAAAGCTGAAAACCCCCAACTATCTGTATATTATACATGTCATGGAGATCATGTAACAATCATAGTACAAATCTCTTTGCAAGCTCTCATGCACTACCTCCCATGCTACACACTATCAAGCTAGATCTGGCAAAACTCATGCTCCAACCTTTAGCCGCTTGATAGCCAACCTGAATTGCTTTTTCAAGCTATGGGATGGCCTCTTTATATAGATAAACCACCCAGCCTGAACTGCGCAATCCTCATGGGTTACTCCACCCATCTGTGTGTTGCAAATAGCAATAGTATAGTCACAACTGATAGTTAACCTACTCTTTCACCTATTTCTGCATAGGTCTCCACTGAAACTGTCCATGCACTGAAGTTAACTGATGTATTCTTTAGTTGATTAATGAGTTTATAATTAGTGAATTAATTAATAATTAATTCACACCACTCACACTAATTGTATCAATCAGTTAAACTAGATACAAATAGCTCAACTATGTTTAGATTAGTTAAACTGAATACAACTCCACTAACTTCCTCAATCAACTCCACCAAACTCTGTCACATGAGTTCTAACTGAAGTCATCATGCAATAGCTTCACTTAAACCCTAGGAAAAGCATATTTCCTTCTGTCAGCTGCATGTGCCACATCCAGGCATCAAACTGAAGTGCTTCAAGAGAATAAGATAATGTTTAGAGTCCAAATATTATTAAGAGCTAATAATATTCGACTTCCCTATTTTTAGGATAGGCAGTCTAAAAATAGACTTCGACCTATAGGTCCAAAAAATAGATGTCCATCTATTTTTACCAACATGACCAATACTCCAAGAATAACATACTGCAATCCTCGGACCATGCTCCATATGTCTAAAAATAGACATAGTCTAAAAATAGATTTTTCGACAAAAATCACATGTGTGGTCCCCACCTAGTTTAGGTGATCACTTTCCAACTAGGATCGGGAAAGATGTTTCAGGAGGCCTCCTTCACTGTTTCTTGTTGCCATTTTCAACACTCCCTCTCAACAAGAAAGGACTGTCATTGCATGCGACATGCAACTCCATGCATTCACCCTGCAACCTTCACAAGCGCCATGCAACTCCATGCATGCGACAGCTGGCTCCATGCATTAGCCACCACCCAACCTTCACAAACACCATGCAACTCCATGCATGCGACATGCAGCTCGTGCGGTCGCCATTCGCCCTTGCATGCGCCATGCAAACTCATGCATGCCATGCAACTCCATGCATGCGCCAGCGTGCCCATGCAACATCTGCGAAACTGAATAGGCTCCAAACAACTCAATCAGTCTGATGCATATATCATCAAAGTCTTCGACCTCTGCTTAGATACTGCACATGTCATCAGGAACCACTGCACTATTGAACTCTTGAACCCATGCACTCTTGCACTTGTTGTCAACTCTGATTCACGCTCCAGTATCCGACACTGTCACTTTGATCTGCTTGCATCAATCCAACTGATCTGCTACTGATGCGCTATGGGCACCTCATATCCTGGTTCAATTCATGAGATCCACACCATATCCATGAATCCTGCCCAGAAATCTCCACCTGGGATTACTCATGCATGTCGCCCCACCTCTCACCTGGTGGTATAGTTGCATGCACTCCCTCTGCCCATCTGGCACGAAATTTCTCTGCATGAGTGGTTTCTCCCACTCCATGATCCTCTTGTGGTTGCTCCACACCCCGAGGTTCACTTTCACCTGCATGCAAAACTTGCTCCCTCTCAAGCATCAGTTGCATGTCTTTCTTGCCTGCATGCAACACTTGCTCCTTCTCAAGCATCAATTGCATGTCTTTCTCACCTGCATGCAACACTTGATCCCTCTCAAGCATCAGTTGCATGTCTTTCTTGCACTTCCCAACAGTAGGAAGCTCCGTAGACATCCCATCTACTTCAAGTCTGTAGAGATTCTTCTGCATCTCCAGTTGTGGCTGCTCCACAACCTTTTGAGACTGCTTCTCACGCTGCATGTTGAGAGGATCCCTCTCAACCACCAAGTCACTAACCTTTGCTTTGCACCTCAAAGCTTTGCATGCATCTTGTACCTCAGTGCATGTAGATTCTTGGCTCGCGCACATTGCAATTGTCCCGCCGTCGCAAAATTTTCTAACAAAAAGAGCTGATTTTAAATCGATGATATCTCCCTCATCCGAGCTCCGATTCGACCGATTTTTTTTTTTAATTTGGGTATTTTTTCGCAAGGAATCCAAATATGATATTTTTTTCTGAAAATATTTCACCAAAAATTTTCAGATATTCCCTACAAACTCGCGCACCCAAAAATTCTCGCTCTCATTCCATGTAGAAAATTATATACAATATGCATGTATATTTCCGGTTTTCTCCATCTTTATGTTTCTTGAGTTTATCCTAAAACTCAACCGCTTCAATGCTTTGCAATTGCTCCAATGATCAATATCGCTCCGATACCATGTAGAAATTTGAATAATGGATGAGTTATTCACCGAGATTCTCCTGATCACACACTATTTTAGCTTCATGTATAATACAGAATCTCTTCTACCATTGATCATCACATGCGGAAATAAAATCAATTGCATGCACACATTAAAGCCATAAAAATTCACACATATGAACACAGTATTTCATGGGAAAGCTTAAAGTTGAAAACCCCCAACTATCTGTATATTATACATGCCATGGAGATCATGTAACAATCATAGTACAAAGCTCTTTGCAAGCTCTCATGCACTACCTCCCTTGCTACACACTATCAAGCTAGATCTAGCAAAACTCATGCTCCAACCTTTAGCCACTTGATAGCCAACCTGAATTGCGTTTTCAAGCTATGGGATGGCCTCTTTATATAGATAAACCACCCAGCCTGAACTGCGTAATCCTCATGGGTTACTCCACCCATCTGTGTGTTGCAAATAGCAACAGTATAGTCACAACTGATAGTTAACCTGCTCTTTCACCTATTTCTGCACTGGTCTCCACTGAAACTGTCCATGCACTGAAGTTAACTGATGTATTCTTTAGCTGATTTATGAGTTTATAATTAGTGAATTAATTATTAATTAATTCACACTACTCATCACTAGTGTATTTGTCAGTTAGACTAAATACAACTAGTTCAACTAAGTTAAACCGAACACAACTCCACCAACTGTCTCATCAACTCCACCAAACTCGGCCACATGAGTTCTAACTGAAGTCAACCATGCAATAGCTCAACTAACCCTTAGGAAAAGCGTATTTCCTTCTGTCAACTGCATGTGCCACATCCAAGCATCAAACTGAAGTGCTCCAAGAGGATAAGATAATGTTTATATTCTAAATATTATTAAGGGTTAATAATATTTGATTGTTCTATTTTTAGCCCGGCAGTCTAAAAATAGAAACCGCCCAATGTCTAAAAATAGAGGTCCATCTATTTTTACCAATTCGACCAATCATCCATAAATAGCATCCTACAACTCATAGACCATGATCCATATGTCTAAAAATAGACATAGTCTAAAAATAGACTTTGCGACAAAAATCACCTGTGTGGCCCCCACCTAGTTTAGGTGATCACTTTCCAACTAGGATCAGGAAAGATGTTTCAGGATGCCTCCTTCACTGCTTCTTGTTTCCATCTTCAACACATGAAGTGCATGAATAACATATTACAACATGTGGTGTATGTCTTGAGAAGGTCATTGTATATTGGCTCAAATAATAAATGCTGTGCCTAATAGCACTTAAAGCTGTGTTACTGGATCTGTTGGTCGTAAGGGATGGATCCTCAAATTGGATCCTGATCCGCTAGGATTTTCCTGAGATATGTTTCGTACTTGTATACTTTGTAGATCGAGATAGATCCCTCATCCATGAAACGAATTCCAAGCATCATGATTCAAAGTGGATCCAACAATTTTGGTTTCTTAAAATATGAAAATAAAACGAATTTGTTTGGTATTCTGTATTCACCCAAAGTTGGTTATCCTTTGTGCTCATTCACGGCTTAACTGAAATTAAGTGACAATTTTTGTTGCCAATTAGGTGTAGTTTGAGTGGCTGAGAGGGAATGTTGTTTCCTCCCTTGCTTAACTTGGGTTCAAATCCCACTATGTGATATGATTACTTAGTGAGCCAATTGTTATCGAGATGTTGACCTGACCTTTAGTTTTAAAGAATCTGGTTTACTATGGCTACCATCCATGGAATGAAGGAAAGTGCAGGTGTGTTTCCCCAGGAAAAGCACATTCTGTGCAAAAGAATATCAAAAAATCTATACATTTTAAAAATTTTGTATACCTTTGTGTGTTTAAAATATTTCCTTCCAAGGAAAAAAATGCTTTCTTTATTTCAGTAGAGAATAAAGAGCACTCTCTTAAGGCGCTCAAGTCACTTTACAAATAGATGAGACTGTCTACTTGTTTGTTAATCAAGTAATTTTTCTTCCAATATTCTGCAGTTACATGAAAGTGCTATCCAAAAAATACTTAATTGATATCAAAAAAATCTCAAGAGTCAAAATTATTACTAAAGTCCATGCTAAGACATATTATAGTATTCCAATACTTTTTGTATTATGTATTCCAATACAGTATAGACCCTCAATTTACGTGACTATTCAATTTACTGTCCTGTTTTAAAGTTTCATTTTTTTTTTTAAAATTGAACCCGCCGTTGGTATACCGACGCTTTGTAAACGTCGCTCTTCTGACACCTTATAAGCATCGGTATTCCGACGCCTTGAACGTTTGCCCTTTTTTTTGGTCTTGTGACATTCCATTTTTTTTTTAATTTTTAAATGCCCATCGGTATTGCGACAATTCTTCCTGGCATCGGTATTGCAACGCTTCTGCAGAGTGTCAATATTGCGACACTTTGGGAAAGTGTCGGTATTGCGACACTTTAATAAGCGTCGGAAGAGCGACATTGAAAACGTCAGACCACATATCGTCGGAATTGCGACATATTACAAACTTAAGAGCTACATACTTACAAACGTCGGAAGAGCGACGCCTTGGAAAATGTCGAAAGAGCGAAAATTGTTTGGAAATGTCAGAAAAAGTGTCGGTATTGCGACACTTTGGCAAAGCATTGTAATTACGACGTAATGGCTAACCACGTTTTGTCCGACCTCGAACTGTCACTCTTGTGACGACTATGTGTTGGAATAGCGACGAAGTGGCCATTGAAAATTGGGCCAAATTTTCTAGTGACAGCATTGGCAACGCCGCCCATAATTAAACGCTACCTGGGGGGTCCAAGGGAAGGACTGGCTGTTCGGGGTGGACATAGCCCAAACTGGGTGAACCACATATATCTATGTCTCTCTGGTTTTATGCGTTTTGTGTGCTTGTGTTTTCCGCATATTTTATGTGTTTCATTGCTCTGTAATATTTAATTTCTAATAGCTGCAATGTAATCCTTCTAGGGATGAGGAGAAAAGGACCACATCGTTAGAAAAGAGTAGAATAGATATCAGAACCTGGTGAATAAGGAATTCATCGATGTCCTGGATATGCTCGTGTAGTAATGCCTCCAACTGATCAATATAAATCCAAACTAGGATAAGGGACAGTGAACAACCTTGTTTAACCCTAATAGTTCTTTAGATGAAATTAATTATCCCATGAGTCATCCGAAGAAGACCAAGGATGATATCATATAGGTGCATAATATATGTCAATAGGGTCACAAAGATTCCAATATATCTAAGTCTCTAGAGTAAGGCTTCTCTCAGAAAATAGTCAAAATCTTTTCGAAAATCTATGAAACACCAAAAGACTTTCAAAGGGCGGTGTCATGCCTCCTCAATCAAGGCGCAGAGGGTGAAGATGTCGTCAATGGTTTGATGAGCTAGTCGAAAACCTACCTGTCCCTTAGATCTATGTTGTCTCTTCTAAGGATCACTGGAGAGCTTCCCATGTAGAACAATAGCATACAACTTTAAGAACATGTGGACTACCATGATCGTTCTGTAGTTATTTGGATTTTAGCTTGACCCTAATTTGTGGATCAAATGGATGATGTTGTGTGATCATGACGATATAAATCCTTCACAGACTACATGGTTAAATAGATAATCCAAGTAGCTAACCAAAGTACGAAAACCATGATTAAATAAATCTGCTTGGTAGTATTCCTCATTGGCTACTTTGTTCTTTTTCATCACCCAAATGGCCTCTCTAATATATCTATCTGAGAATAGGTAACATGAAGAGGGTGTGGAGGTAACATGAATTTGGGCCTGCCCAGGAATATCATAAAGGTTTGAAGTGTGAGATAAAATGGATGTAGGGTCGAGGTTAGATGGAAGAGGTGAGCTTTGGGGAAGAATGGTATGCTATAATTTTTTAGGGGAGTCGCCAAGGAGAGAAAAAGGTTCATGTCTTCTATTAACAGAAAAAGAGTTATTTCTTGTGACAGAGGAGACAATGATAAGAGGATTTGAGGTCAAAGTAGAAGGGTTGAGAGTGGGTAAAATCATATCAAAGTCACGATGTAGAGTATTTAATTCATCATCGTACCATTTGTTCATGGGGAAAGATCCAAATTTTAGGGATATGGAATTAGAATGAGTGGAGTGGGGGAAGGAATGGAGTGTTGCTTCCCAAATGGAATATGAAATACATGTGAATTTAGTGGAAGTAAAATCAAGAAAGGAGAATTGGGTCTCTGATGGGAGCATCTTGCATAGGGTAGAGGAAAATTTGTTAGGGTCACCTTCGTTAAATCAAAAGGTGGTTTAGGGTGGGCCCCAAGGTGAAGGATATGGTGGAAAGGGAGGGTCAAACTAGTGACAGAAGGAAATAAGTGCATGATCGACAAAGGGGATGGGGCAGATTGAGAGATGGCGAATAAAAGGGAGCAAGTTCTAGCTAGCGAAGACATAATCAACTACACTCGCACCACCACCATACGACCGACATGTGAAAAAGAAGGAGTATAGGAAACATGGGAGACCATTTAAAATCAACAACTCATGGGATTCCCCCAACTTCAATAGATGGTTACTATAAACTGTAGCGGGCCCCAAAACATCATCTAACATTCAGTGAAGCCCTATTGAATCTGGATCTATCCCCTGGGTACAAAAAAAATCCTTTGATCGATCGTGAAGAGGGATTTGGATATCTTTAGTATGAGCATTAACATCACCTAGGAGGATGACTTCCCCATGAGGAGAAAACACCCAAATCTTTATTAATGGAACGAGAAAATAATTTTCATCGACTTCATGAAGGAAGAATGTCTTTTGAAAAGTGAGGCCTGATATTTATATTATCTTTGATGCCTCCTTGAATACCATGGGTGAATAACATAGGTGGAGGTAAATACGATGGGTGGATACCACTTTCCACTCAGATCAAATGGAAAGTATGAAGTGGTGGGCATATCAAAGGGAATTTTCGGGGCTAAATATTTGAGTGAGTGAATGAATAAATCTAAATTGCATGTTGGTTTTATGTAGGGTGTGCACTTCCTAAATGAAAATCAACATCTTTGATACAAGTCCCATGCGTGAACTATCAAGGTTGGTTTCCAATGAATGGATGGTGGATGCATGAACTACCCAATTAGACTCAAATTGCAAAGTAAATCTCTCAAACCTAATGAAAAAAATTAAGAAGAAATTTATTTGAGCATACCACAATACATATTGCATTTAAAATACATTTAGTCATGACATATACCATTACTTCAAACACTACTTTGTTATGGAAAACAACATTCTATCTCACCATTAAATATTTATCAAGAAAAAGAAGTAAAATGAATCCTTGAAATTATGGATGAATAAGTAAATAAATAAGAAAGACTTACAAAAAAATTGTAGAAATCCCACTACTCAAAACAAAAAAAAATAAAAAATATATATATATATCTATATATATATATATATATATATATATATATATATATATATATATATATATATATATATATATATAACATTGCTCAAATTCAAATTCTACACTGTCTTATCTATTTGGAGACACTTCATTGTGTACTCACTCAAGATTACTCGACGAGTTTGTTTTTGACACCAAAAAGATTCCACTCCAGCATGTGTGTTTTACATTTTTAATGTGTTTTAAGGGATATTAGAGCATATTTTTTTTTGTGTGTGCTACAAATTTCCCAATATGTATTGTTTGATTTACAAATTTCAATATATTTGTTAACTCTAACTTTCTTCAGAATAAAGGGGGTGGAATTCATTAATGTTATATATATTTATTTATTTATTTGTATATATATATATATATATATATATATATATATGGACGAGATTAAGATACAAGAATTAGAATTTGAATGTCATTCTACTTATTGCAGTAAAGTCTATAACAATAGTGAAGTTAAGGAAAGCGTATTAAAACTCTTATATTGAATTGGAATTAATAATGAAGTCCATTGTCCATCCCTGCTTTAGAGCAACGACATTTTCTCTTTACACCTAATATATGTTGCATTAGAGTGTTTCAACTACTTTAGTGTGGACAAAAGACTATAGGATACATACATGAATTCCATGGTGAATTTAAAAATCCCATGGATTTGCGTGAGTGGTTACTAAGCTTATTAGCTAGAAATATTTAATGCAAAGAAAAATAGTAATGGATTGGTCTTTGGGACAATTAGGTTAGGAAAAGTAAAGTTGGTTGTGGAGCTTGTGTTGAGGCATGCATAAGAATGATGATTCATACAATTTGTTTTGGCATGCACACATATAATATTTATCACCTTCCTTTCACATTTTTAAAAGGGCATAATGTCCATATGTGATTTGAGTGAAGCAATATTCAAAGTTAATTATACAATTTAAGCTTTCTCTATTCTATGTTATGATGTTGGAGTTAATAGAGATGGATGATGTTGGAGTTAATAGAGATGAAGTTCAAAGTTATGCTTTTTGTAGTGGGTTTGAATTTCATATTTGTTGTGGGAGAAGTGGGCATTAGTGGAGGAACTATTGCTAAATTTGAATAACAACATATTTCCAAAACTGAATTATGCAACATTAGAGGGTTTGGCAAAGATTTAGGATGAGGTTTTGGAGGCAGAAATGGGAGAAAGCATCATCATGAAATTTGACATCTAAATTTCAAGTCTTTTGAAAGGATAATTTGACATTTAATATTCATCATTATTCAAGAGAGTCAGATATGTGTTAGCACTATATTTGTACCTTCAAAAAAGGTCTAAATGATTTGAAGAGTAGTTGACTCTTTCATTTTACTGAAATGTTTTAAGTATTATTTTGATGGAAAAGGAAAAGGAAAAGAGTTAAGTGTTGGAAGACAATTGTTTTTGTGTGAAAAAAGTGACATAGGGTTTAGAACATGTCAAAAGGTTTATTAAACAATCCCTAAGCTCCTGACCAATTTTTGCATCCAATCACATCAAGTTTATCGAAGAAAAATGACGCTACGAAAAATATTTTGCAATGCCTACAGGTCATGCTACGAAAATATTTGTAGCTCCTACAAGATTTTTTAAAAAGAAATTTTTTTAACTGCCATGTTAGTGATTTAAATTATTAAGCGCCTTTTGGAGTGACTTAATTCATATTGAAAATTTATGTGACGTGAACGAGGGTTTCCAAGTGTTTTAAGAGGGTTTTAGAGATAAACCTAAAATTTAAATATGTGCCCAAAGGGTCATTTCCAACAAACTAGAAAACTTGTGTTGCAGTAGACATAGTGTCTTTTAAATCATTTTCGCATCATGTTTGAAAAGAGTTAAGTCTGTTTTAAGTTAAATCATGGGAAAATCCAAGCATATTAAACATTATGAAGTTGATGGCATTGAGTGATTTGAAGCCTATGGGGAGCTAATCGTTGTTTTCACAAATGTGGGATGGGAACCTACTTTTCATTATTTCAAAGGATATAATCTAAGTTGGTGCCATGATTTTATCAACTCCTTTAATGGTAGCAAAAATAGGGTCAGGGACATGCAATTTCAAGTGAGAAAATTTGCATAGGCACATGTTTACCAAATAAAGGAGAGAAGTGGTTTAATAAGAAATGAAAACTTTTTTTCTATTTTAGTCACCATTTTCAAAAAAATATTTAAAGTGGTTATGAATTTTGAAATTTTTTTTATGTTTTTGGTAAAAACTCATTGAAAAAAACCTCTTTCATATTTTTCCCATCCTACATGGTTTGGAAAATACAGAGGAATGTTTGAGGCTTACTTTTACAGATTTTGTAATTATGCTTTTTTCATGTTTTAGCCATTATTTTAAAACCTGGTTTACAAACATATGGGGATTAATTTTTAAAAACCAAAATATGTTTTGGTTGGTAACATACTTATTTACAAAAACCTCTCTCATATTTCTAACAAATATCATGTTTCGAGAGATTCAAATATATCTTTGAGGCCTATTTTTCTATATTTTTCAAATTTATGTTTCTTATAAAAATGCCAAGTCAACAACCGAAGGCCACCTCATCAATTCAACTTGGGGATTAGATGTTATCTCCTCCTTGATAATTTCAAACAACAAACTAAATATGGGTGAATAGGTTTTTACACCAATTTCTTTTGGATCTTGATGATTATTGTAATTAAGGCATTCGACAAATTACGTATCTAAAACCTATGTAGTGTTTCTATAAATTAAATGTAAAATGAGGACCAATGGTTGGATTCTGAAACAAAAGAGGTATTTTTTCTATGTGTTTATCAAAATATATGATTTTTACAAGTGCCAAGATGACCAAAATATTTTGATCAATGATACAAATATTCTTGTGATGGTGTACTCCATTTTTGTTTCTTTAGTGACAATTATCCTTCCTATTTGATGGACATTTATGGTTTTTCTTCTGATGTTTATATAAGGTAATGTGACAAAATTCATTATTTTAATGCTCTGGTTCATATATTTTAAATATATGCACTTTTTATTTTAAAGCTTGCAGGATTTATGTTTCATGCCATGTTGTAGTGGATTTTTATCTCTTTATTCTATTACCATCTAAAATGATGTTTTGATAGGTCTACAACCTGCCATATACCCTGCCTCTGTCAATATTGATTCATAAATTCAATGTATTGGAAATTTCACTTAAAAACTATTTTTTTTTGACCCCATTGCCCAATGGATTAATTGCTTCACCCCAACCAAACCCTATTTCCAACACAACTCTACTGAAGATCTAGCCATTGTTTAAAGACACAACATATTGTTAAGTTTAGTGATTAGGTTTTCAGAGAGAGCCCTTTATGAATTCAAGGGGCTAGTGTTCAATCTACAAGCTTGGTTTGAAAAGGTTACCTTAAGAGTTTCTCTTTCATAGCCAAGAGGAATTTTTGAGTGATAACAATATGAAGAAAAATAAAATCATAGAATTTCACCATTACAAGTGGCATCACTATGAATTTGGACATTACTATAAAAGGTGTTCCAAATTAAGCGTATATTAAAAATATAAAACCATTCAAGTGGAATTCTTCTCAAAATCATGAAAATCATTGACCTTTATTGAATATGTCCATAGCATTACAACCTTGGCAAGCTTATCAACAATTTTCCATGCAGAAGTGGGAGTATTATTCTCATTATTTAGGTTGTAGTCCACCGATATGGTTTGGGATGATATTTAACATGGAAGGAGTTCAATATTCCCTATTAATTTTGTCATCAACGCTCTCTCCTCATGTTATTGCATGTCGCTACATATGATAATTTGGAGTGGATAAAATGTACGCTTAGCTAGAAATTTTGTGATTTTTTTGGTTACTCATTCTCAATTGAATATCTATAAGTTCTACTTACATTTTCTAGCAAATCTTGTTTCCAATTCCACTTACTACAATTTTTTTCCTCTGCGGAAAATGCTATCTGTTAGAATAGTTGGAATGGATAGCTAAATACCTCACCTTGGGTACTACCTTCCCTACTTTGAGCCTATTTTTCTTCCTTCTGACCTCCACATTAGGGAAAGATGTTACACGATTGCGGATAGAATTATATCTTGAAATGGACAAGACTTGCTATTTTGTGTTAAATAATTGCCATGAAACTAGATTTCTATAGGCCAAACTAAAGACACTAAAGTCCATGCTAAAGTTTTCGGTAGACAAAATCTATAAATAGGAAAGAAATCACCATTGTTTGTTTGTATAAAGGTAATCATGGATATTTTTGGGCTCAAGAATTGTCATCCTTTTCACTACCTTTTTCCTACCTTTTGGACTATTTTTTCTTTCATAATCACATACTTTTGTTTAACTGTTTATTTTATTTACCAATGTATGCCACTTCCCATGTCACACTAACTTATGCAATTTTTCTTGCATTTGATAAGAGAGTAGTTTTTTTTGGCATTTTAATGATAAAATAATGAAGACAAATGTGACCCAATTAGCTAGGACATTGTTAATCCCCTATTCCAGATGTTGTGATGTTGTTTCTACAGGACTTTATGACAGTGTTACACTAGGCCAACGTTACAATGTTGAATATTTTGTTCCATGCTGATATGATTCTTAATGCTATCTTTGGTGTTGACACATATTATATTACTCAACGAGGTCAACTTGGACCATTGTGCCAACAGGGAAATGAACTTTCTTGATGATCTAGCCAATTTATAATTTCGAACATTCTAGCTACTCACTAATATGAGGCAACCATTGTGGCATCAATTTTATTTGCAATTAATTTATTGGAACTCTCTTAAAAAATACCTTTAATTACTATTATTTGAATATTCTAAGAATTTAAATATTTTCATGGTTGTTCATCATGATTTGTACAAATACTTTACTAAGCAAACAAAATTATATGAAGGATTTATTTTCCCAAAAGGGGGGTTGGAATTAATATTGTTATTTTGAATCGAGTATCTATACATTTTACTTTTCTAATTAATGCAATCCTGAGAAACTTCATAATTCTCTTTATGATTTGTTGTGCTAGCTTGTGATTTGTAGCCTCTCTAGCTCCCTGCTAAGGAGGAATATACCTCCTATTTAGTAATGAGCATTGTGTGTACATAAAGGTTTCATAGCTACATTGTTTATTGTCTTGTAGGTTGTGGTTTCAATTCCTATAATTGTGGTTTATAGTTGTTACATATTTCTTACTGTATTGAGGTTCTACTATTATTCATATATTATGATCGCTTGTAGAAGGATTGAATAATAGGATATCAACATTTATCCATAGCCATCATAGAATCAAACTTTATCATTTGTATGTTACTATTGTTGATTTACCATTGTTACAAGTTTCTATGATTTACCTCTATTATAGAGTGTTGACTAGTTGTTGTTATGTTTTATTCCTATTACAACTTTCCTTTATTATTTCCATCCCTATCTCATTGATGTTATCTTAGCATCAAAATTCCTGTTTAAAGGTTGGTTGTATTTCTATATGATTTCACTTCAAAGTTGGTAGAATAATAACTAGTGATTGTGTGGTTGTGGTTGAGCTATTTTATGAAAATGAGGAATTTATTTATGTGAGCATTATTTCCTTAGGTAAGAGAGGTTTAGAGTAGCCGAGTATTATTTTATTCTTCAAGTGTGATTTCCATTTCCATAAATGTGTGCAAAGAATTTCCTTTTATGCAAGTGTGAAGTTTGACATCGAGATCTTTTATTTACATCATTAAGTTGATTTTCATTCTTACAAGTGAGAGTATCCATAGTAACATTAGGCTATGATTGAGTGCTAAGTTCTTGTTGAGGAAGCATCAAGTGATCTAGGGATAGTTATGGAAATTTAATGATTGTTTCATGCACATATTGTGTGCAATAACATTGAAATAAATAGACCTACCCTAGTTGACAATTTATGCTATTGAGGTTGTATTGTGAAGACAATAAAAAAACCCTAAAATTTTGGTGCCATTGCCAGGGAGGTTTTTCAAGCACAAATACTTAGCTAACATAGTTCCTTTTGATATATTAAACAAATGATATTCTAAGGATGCATGAATAGAAAATAATAAAAACATAGTTCTCCCAAAAATACTAACCCTACATGAAGATGAGGTCATGGAAGAAAGAATAAAGACTTGGGAGAAACTGCATTCATTCAGAAACTGATCTTAAAATTATAAGTAGAATAATCTACCTATAGATCAATCTCTTGGAAAAAATGACCTTGCAAGTCATCTACTTTGGGAAAAAAAAATTTAGAGGTCGAAGTCTCAAGGATCAGTTGCTTTGGAAGTAGAAGTGGCTCGTGATCCATAATTAAATTGTACAAAGTTATCCTCACATTGAGACCATTTTATTAACAACAAAAATTGAATATCAGTACTTGTCAAAAGGACAAGGAGAAACAGACAAGCAAAACTCAAGAGGAGAATATCTAAGTGAGGAGGACAAGCAACCCCTTGATAATTTTGTTTTGGATTCAGGAAGATTTGGAAAGTGCCCTGAGGAATCATTAGTATAACCATTGCATCAAGGGATACTTTTTGGTGTATAACCAGTACCTAAAGAAGTGCTGGAACATCTCCATACTTTTCTATGGAACACAATGGCGAACACAAATGAAAACATAACTACCAATTTTGAATTCCCTAGCATTCAGAATGTTACTAAAAATGTTCCTATGAAAATAATTCCTCTTTAATCTATTCTAAATTTTCATGACTCTACCAATGAGGAATCAAACACCTTCCTCTTTGGATTCGACATCTTGTGCCAAATTTTTTAGTATACCACAGACACCCGAAAGTTGAAATTTCTCCCCGCCACCTTAAAATGAGCGAGATTAATATGGTTTATGGGCCTTAGTGGTGAGTCCATTTCTTCTTGGGACGAAATGAAGAAGTATTTCCTAGGAAAGTATCAAGACTATTGAAAAACCAACGATCAAAGGGAATAACTCTTCACAATGTCACAAAAATAATATGACAGCTTAGAAGACTACATTGAGTGCTTCCAATATAATTTACATAGGTCCAAACACATTGATCTAGATAAATATATATAAATAAATTACATGGGGCATCTGGTCACCATATAATGCACAAGAATATCAAAAATATATATAACTCCAAGATATAAGCTCTACGTTAATCAATGAGTCTTGCTATATCTCACCATAAAACCATTAGTAAAATGATTTAGGGAAATACAATCATAATTGTATGAGAAACTCAAAAGGACATGTGAAAAAAATATGTATTGTCTCTCTCTCTCTCTTTTTAAATACAAGGCTAAATCAAATGCAACTAATTAAGAATGCATAAAATCAAGAAATAAATATAAATCGACAGGAAAGCACAAGAAGAAAGTATTAAAGGAAGTGCACAAGATATACACTCTACATCAATCAATGAATATTGTTCTATCTCAATGTAAAACTATCAATAAAAAGATGTAGGGAAACACAATCACCATGTAAAGAAAAATGAAAGTAAATGTGACAAAAACCTTATTCTCTCTCCCAATTTCTTTTAATACAAGTATAAATCAAATTCTTGTATTCTGCCATGGAATCTTGAGGTGGCACGTCTTCAATAACCCCCTCATACTTTTATTCATCATAATAAAGGTCCCAATGTTTTCTTTAGTTTGCAAAAATGTTTGATCCAAGCATTTGGATATCCTTCCAAGGAAAATCATTGATCTTTGCAAATAATAGTGAACACACACACACACACACACACACACACACACACACACACACACACACACACACATATCCCTTGAAGTTTTGGAGTGTGATACATATGACATGTGTGTGTGTGTTTGTTCCATATGTATCTTTAAACAACTGACTAATTGATTGGAGCATAAACATTGGGTAACCAAAGAAAAGACTCAATTCTCATTAGCATTGACACCAAAATGTTATCACGCAATCTCACATTTTAGTGTGAATCCTTTTTAAGATACAAAGATGATTTGAACATGGAATTGTTCCCATTTTCATGTAGACAACTTATAATTTTTTTTTTTTTAGTGAAAGATAAGTCCAACACAAGGGAGGCTTCCCAAGTAGCACTTAGAGTTTCTAGCGCAAGATAGGTTAAGTCTAAGGTAAATTATGTATCTACCCAAAATACCACCATGTTTTTATGAAATATGAGATAAGGATTAAGGTGGTTGTTTAAAGTAAATTCTAGAATTAGGAATGTTTCAATTTAGGAATTTTTAGAGGGTTTATCAAGTTATTATATAATAAAACATTATTCCAAAATAGTGAAATTCTGAAACTTACTTAAGGTTGTCATAGAAATTACATAAAATATAGATAAATTACAGTAGGAAACATGTTATAAGAGTAGTATATTTTAGTCACTTACACAAACTAAAAACAAGTGATTTTTAAGGATAAATCAATGAATAAATCAGGGGTTTTAGTAACTTGCTAATTTTGAAAAAAAATAGCATATTGTAGTTAATAAAACCAATATGTCCCCTTAGAATAATACCATCCTATTTGTACTTTTATTTATAATAATACAAATCCTGTTAACACTTCATAGTCATCCACAATGCTTCTGAAATTCCCTTATCTAGAATGTAGTCCCTTGGGAAATCCATCCTCTCCCATGTCGTGATGCCATCAAGAGTAGTTCAGGACTACATAGTTATCTTTCTAGTTCCATTAGGTATTTAATCCATTCATTCTTCCTCCTCACTATATATATTTTCCCTTCTCACTTGTGTCATAAACATATAATTATCGAGAGCATTATTTTAGATTTCAATCAAAATTTGAATGTATTCATTGCAATAATTAGATTAAACTAATATAGTAAAATTTTCACAATAATTACCTTTCTAGATTTGTATGCAATATATTATTATTCATTATCTATCCTCACTAGATATATTTCCTTCTCACTTGTGTCATAAACATACAACTATCATGAGCATTATTTTAGATTTAAATCAAAATTAGAATGTGTTCATTACAACAATTAGATTCATCTAATATAATAAATTATTTACAATACTTAGCATTATATATTTGTATGTGATATACTATTTTCATTATGGTATTACTCTAATTGTCCATGTTCAAGACAATTTTACATGCTCTGTTGTTCTTCTTGACATCATAATGCTAAATCATGTAATCTACCATGTCTAGTTGGAGGGTTTAGTGAATGCCTAAACACATTGTTATATTTCCATCAAACCTAGCACCTGACAATCCATTGACCTAACAGATTACTAATCTAGAAAAATGTCTTCAGGATCGTGAATAATTTTTTCTAATTAATTATACTCACATAATCCTACATTTTGATATATTACTAATCTACTGAATGAACATACAACTATATTTTTAAAATTGATTAGTGGAAGCAAAATGTACCATCTCAATCACAAAAATGACACACCATATTCTTCCCAATAAGATTTCTTCATTAAAATTCTAAACCTATTTACGCTCCCATCGTACGAAAATAAATTCATGTGATGGATCCTGAAGAAATTTCTCTAATACATTCATGTGATGGATCCTGAAGAAATTTTTCTAAATAATTTTACTCACATAATCCTACATTCAGATAAATTAATAATCTACTAAATGAACACACAAATAGCATTTAAAAAATGATTAGTGGAAGCAAAAGGTACCAATCTCAATAAAAAAATGACACAACATATTCTTCCTAATCAAAGTTCTTCATTAAAATTATAAAACTACTTAGGCTCCCATCCTAGAAAAATGGCCAGCCTGACTCAAAATATAGCAAGCCTTGTGAAAGGTCTCACAAGACAAGAGTGAAACCAAGCACAACACTATGAGGTGGAGACCCATTGTCACCATGAATCACCACCTCCTACTCTTTAGTGGACTTACCATAGGGGAGGCTTACCTATTTAGGTCATCTAATATATATTCAAAGTCTATGTCTTAGAGGTGACAAGTATAGGCTTGGGAATGTCACTCAAATTAAGGATAAGGATCAATCAAGCAAAGACAAGGAAAACCACACCCTCCAAGAGGCCTCTCTAAGGCACTTATGGCCTAGGGTTTAATAAATAGGCAATATCAACGGCTTACAAGGGTGCATAATGCTAAGAAAAGGCTTGTAAAATGTTGGTATGATCAACGAAAGGAGAAAAAAACCTTCAAGAAGCTCGAAGTTGAATCAAAGGGTTAGTTTAGGATTTAACCTAGGGAAAATTTACCTAGGGATTATGATTTCGACCCTAAAATGGAATAATTTACCTTCAGAAAGAGTTTATTTTGAGGCAATGAGGCACAAAACCAAGTATATATCCCTTCCACAAGCCAACACACTTCTCCTAGTTTAATTGGGCCCCATGCCTAACCTAATGGTTTGCGTTGAAGGGTTGAAAAAATGGAAAAGAGTGAGAAAAATAAGTTTTAAAGAATTTTCTATTGTGTGATAACATATTTGGAAGGTCATTACTTGATCGTTGGGTGATGGAGTTTAAGGGAGACTTACTAATGGAAAAATTAGACCCTAATATGGACCAAGGTCAAGAAAAACCCTAATTTTCAAAACCCAAGTTATCATTGTATGATAGGATAAAGTCATTGAAGAGAACTTAACATGAAAATTCATTTAAGGGATTGTCACACATTATTTAGGATAATGTATACAATACTTTGCCAATATTTCATCAAAAAATATTCAATAAACCTAGCACATAGAAACCCTACTGACAACCATTCCATGCAATAAGCATAAAAATATATTCAATATATAGTATATTTACAATAAAAATATGAAAAAATAATTTATTATACCAAAATGATGTCACCCAAAAAAGATAATGACTCCAAAAAGAAAAATATCCATAATAGATAACATCTCCACAAGTATACAAGACCATTTCATCTAGGCTAAAATCCTTTAAGGAGGTTTATTTCTCCACAAGTGATGATGAAAAATGAAAATGAGGTGACCTCTATATATATGAGGTCTAACTCAATGAATTATAATGAATGAATCCCCTAAGAAAAGGCTAAAATGAATTAAGCTTTAGGTTGCAACCCAACCCACTTGGTTGATGATAAAGCACGCCATACATGCCCACACACGTGGGCCATAGCCTTAAGAAATGTCGATGGAATTCCATTATAGGGCTCCAATTTCCTTGCCATGATGAAGAGATGTATGAAAAGGTTTCATAATGCAAATATCATCCAATATTTGAGGAGTGTCCCTCAAATCCTCCTTTGGGGTGCCAAATCTAGTTGGGGGTGTCTCCATGTCATATTCATGGGTTTCTAATGATCAAAAGAGGGCCTCATCTCTCCAGCATGTAGGAAACATGTTTTAAGAGTAGTAGGTTTCAGTCACTTACACAAATTACAAACAAGTGATTTTTAGGGGTAAATCAATGAATAAATAAGGGGTTTTAGTAACTTGCTAATTACAAAAAAATAGTATATTGTAGTTAATAAACTAAGATGACCCCTTCATAGAATAATGCCATCCTCTTTGTACTTTTATTTATAATAATATAAATCATGTTACCACTCTTCATAGCCATCCGCAATACTTCTGAAATTCCCTTATCTAGATTGTATTCCCTTGGGAAATCCATCCTCTCCCATGTCGTGATGCCATCAAGAGTAGTTCAGGCCTACAAATTTCTCTTTCTAGTTCCATTAGGAACTTATTCCATTCTTTCTTCTTCCTAACTAGATATATTTTCCTTCTCACTTGTGTCATTAACATACAATTATCAAGAGCATTCTTTTAGATTTCAACCAAAATTTAAATTCAATCATTGAAACAATTAGATTCAACCAATATAATAACATTTTCACAATAATTACCTTTCTAGATTTGTATGCAATATAATATTATTCATTATCTATCCTCACTATATAGATTTCCTTCTCACTTGTGTCATAAACATACAACTCATGAGCATTATTTTAGATTTAAATCAAAATTTGAATGTATTCATTACAACATTTAGATTCATATAATATAATAAAATATTTACAATACTTAGCCTTCTATATTTATATGTGATATACTATTCTTCATTATGATCTTACTCTCATTGTCCATATTCAAGACAATTTTACATGCTCTCTTGTTCTTCTTGACATCATAAGGATAGATCATGTAATCTACCATGTCAAGTTGGAGGGTTTAGTGAATGCCTCAAAAAATTATTATATTTCCATGAAACCTAGCACATGGCAATCTATTGACCTAACATATTACTAATCTAGAAAAATGTCTTCAACATCATGAATACATTTTTCTAAATATTTCCACTCATAGAAGCCTACATTTTGACATATTACTAATATACTAAATGAACACACAATTATGCTTTTAAAATTGATTAGTGGAAGAAAAATGTGCCATTTCAATCACAAAAATGACACAACAATTTCTTACCAGTCGCATTTCTTCATTAAAACTCTAAACTTAATTAGGCTCCCATCATAGGAAAATACATTCATGTGATGGATCCTGAAGAAACTTGTATAATAAATTCATGTGATGGATCTTGAAGAAATTTGTGCAATAAATTCATGTGATGGATCCTGAAGACATTTTTCTAAATAATTCTACTCACATAATCCTACTTTCCGATAAATTAATAATCTAGTGAATTAACACACAACTAGGCTTTTAAAATTGATTAGTGGAAGAAAAATGTACCAATCTCAATCACAAAAATGACACAACATATTCTTCCTAATTAGAGTTCTTCATTAAAATTATAAACTTTATTAGGCTCACATCCTAGGAAAATGACCATGTTGACTAAACATATAGCAAGCCTTGTGAGGGGTCTCACAAGACAAGAGTGAAACTAAGCACAACACTATGAGGTGGAGGCCCACTGTCAACATGACTCACCACCTCCTACTCTTTAGTGGAATTACCATAAGGGATGCTTACCTACATAGGTCACCTAATATATATTCAAATTCTATGGCTTAGAGGTGACAAGTATGGGCTTAGGAATGACACTCAACTTGAGGACAAGGGTCAATCGAGCGAAGACAAGGAAAACCACACCCTCCAAGAGGCCTATCTATGGCACTTATGACCTAGGGCTCAATAAATATGCAAGATAAAAGGCTTACCAAGGTGAATAATTATAAGAAAAAGCTTGTTAAATATTGGTATGATTAGCGAATGGAGCAACAAACCTTCAAGAAGCTTGAAGTTGAAGCTTAGGGTTAGATTAGGATTTACCTAGGGCTTTTGATTTCGGCCCTATAATGGAATAATTTACCTTGTGAATGAGTTGATTTTTATGCAATGAGACACAAAACCAAGTATATATCCCTTCCACAATCCAACACAATTCTCCTAGTTGAATTAGGCCCTAGGCCTAGCCTAATGGCTTGCCTTGAAGGGTTGAAAAAATGGGAAAGAGTGAGAATTTTTTTTTAAAGAATTTTCTATGGTGTGATCACCTATTTGGAAGGTCATTACTTGATCGTTGGGTGACGGAGTTTAAGGGAGACTTACTAATGGACAAATCAAACCCTAATATGGACTAACGGCAACAAAAATCGTATTTTTCAAAACCCAAGCTATCATTATATGAGGGGATAAAGTTATTGAAGAGAAATTAACATGAAGATTCATTCAAGGGATTGTCACACATTCATTATGATAATACATACAATACTTTGCCAATATTTCACAGAAAAATATTCAATAAAGATAGCACATGGAAGCTCTAACAACAACCATTGCATGCAATAAACATAAAAATATATTCAATATATAGTATAGTTACAAGAAATGCATGAAATAATCCTTTATTATACCAAAATTATGTCTCTACAACAAGAGAATGAATCCAGGAGAAAAATATCCATAATAGATCCCATATCCACAAGTATACAAGATCATTTCAGCTAAGCTAAAATCCTCTAAGGAGGTTGATTTCTCCAAAAGTGATGTTGAAAAATTAAAATGAGGTGACCTCTATTTATATGAGGTCTAACTCAATTAATTCTAACTAATGAAGCCCCTAAAACAAGTTTGAAGTGAATTAAACCTTGGGTTGCAACCCAACCCACTAGCTTAAAGATAAAACAAGCCATAAATGCCCACATGTGTGGTCCATAGCCTTAAGAAATGTCGATGACATGCCCTTTTAGGGATCCAATTTGCATGCCATGATGAAGAGATGTATGAAAATTTTCATAATGCCAAGATCATCCAAGATTTGAGGAGTGTCCCTCAAATCCTCCTTTGGGGTGCAAATCTAGTTGGGGGTGTCTCCATGTAATATTCATGGATATCTAATAATCAAAAGAAGGCATCCTCTCTCTAGCATTAGAGCTCCTTAAAGTGAAAAAATCCCTCCCTAGCCTCTCAATGAAATACCATCCTCATCTGGGCTTTGAATCATGGCATGCCCATCAAGTAGTGTCAAGGACAACCTGGGGGTATGTTGGGTCCATTAGTGCCATCATCAAGAATTCTCTATGTTGGGTCAAACTAGATCAACATCATCGGTACTGAGGGTGCTTTGGGACATCTAACATATTCTCAAGTCATAAAGAGGCCCAACTATCTCAACGCTTCATCTGCTAACCTATTTATCTCTATGAATATGCCTACATACCTTTGGAGTGGGTTCCCTCAAGGCATGGGCTATACTGGACCACCTAACAAAACCAAGATAAACTCAAGTGAAATAAATCATCCATTAGATACTGATATCATATGAGCATCTAAGTGGATTAAAATTCGATGTTAAGGGTGTGTCGATACTTCAAACAAGGATCACCTTCTCATAATCTAACTAGATCATGTCCCATAAAGGTGTTCCTTACGTTGATAGAGGTGGCTAATGATTTTTTTTTTAACATGAAAATACATTAATAACATTAGTAATATTGATATGCTAATTATCTTTAAAAATCATTTTGTTATGGTTGATCTTCACAACGTTCTTTTCTAAAACAAGATTTGTGTAGTGTAACTAAGAAAGACCTTCACAGTTTGTTTAACATAATTTTCAGGTCAACTTAGAAAAGTGTTCATTTACATCAGTGGAAAAAAAGAGATGCTATTTTGTGGAGGAGTTCATTGTTGATTAGATAAAATGGAGGTCATAAATATCTAGCCTATTCCATCAAACATCATATAGCTTCACATATTATTTGTTTGAGAAAAAATCATTTAAAAGATTCATAGTAGGGTTTTCTTGTGCTACATAACTCCTCATGTATAACTTGAGAGGAAAAATTAAAGTCCTCAATGTGTTGTTTGAACCTTTCTATAACCATACATTTCCTCTTTTCAACCGATGGTGCATATGCACTATGTATTGTCACTTGTTTTGCTAGATTGAAAAAATCTATTTTATTTTATATATAAATGTGAGAGATCAAGCACAATACCATATGTTGGGTGGAGAGTATATTGGGAACTAAAACGAGTTTTCTCTAAAGAATATTTGGTATATTATTATTTCCCAATTTAATATTTATAAGAGAAATCAATAAATAAAAATACATATTGACATGTTGGAATTTAGATTAAAGATTAATAGTGATTATGCTTTTGGTAGGAAATAATATTAAAATTGTGGTGTTGTTGGTTGCCACATAATTTTAACACACTAAAGGTATTTTTTTAAAGTCTATACTGTACCATTTATTTTTCTTTTATCTCATCCTCTTTCGAGCATGGTAATGTCCAAACACTTAGCCCATATATATCCTCCAGTCAAACTCAAATTCAACCTTTGTGGCATACTTAAACATATAATTTTGGCATACTATATTCTATTTATACTTATAATTTCATTGTTGTCATCCTAATGTGAGCCATCATTCTAAGCTCGAATATGAAATGATGCCTCACATCATGATAATATTCGGAGATGTATTACTAAACTAAACATCACATGATGATCATATTACGACAAGTATTACTAATTTAAAAACCATGTTTACAATGGAGAATTTTTGGATTGTTATCCTCTAGCTCAACTAACTATACCCTAAACATTAGATAAAATTTTAGCCTAAAAGTGCCCACGAAATTTTCACGTAATTTCCATGTCACAATATGTAAACCAATCAAAACCCTTTATATTTAAAAAGAGGTACATGTAAATATTTTGGAGGTAAAAGAAGAAAAACTACTTTTTAAAATTATATTTTTGGATTATCTCCTTATAGGTTTACTCAAATTTCAAGTGTAGACACTCGTTGGATGCATAATTAAATTCTACATCCAACGAGTATCCATTATGCATAATTTTGAGAAGACCCACATTGATAAAAATTGAAGATACATTCAACACTATTTTTTTATGTATCTTCAATTTTTATCAATGTGGGTCTTCTGAAAAGTATGCATAATGGGTACTCGTTGTATGTGGAATTTAATTTCACATCCAACGAGTGTATACACTTGAAATTTGAGTGAATCTATAAGGAGATAAGCCAAAAATACTATTAAAAAAAGTAGTTTTCATCTTTTCCCTCCAAAATTTGTCTCTCTTATTTTATTATTTTAACCATTGTTTTATTATTTTTCCTTAGGAGAACACTTTTAGGCTGAAATTTCCTCTAATGTAGTGAAAATATTATAAATAGTAACAATATTATAAATGAAATAAAACATAATAGATCTCGTGAACACATGAAAGCTCAACTCTATTTTGCTCCTTATGCTAGCATTCCCCAAAGAGTTGTTCCCTTTATGGCTTCCCAATTTTATAAGATAATGGATACACATAGAGTATTCCAAGTCCATTACCTAACAATATATTAGAGGTGGGGACTCACCGAAATTTTTTCTCGACATTGACACTATACACTTGGAAAACTTAGCATCATTTTCGCAAGACCACATCATAGTTCTCCCATGCATGTTCTGAATTTCATATTATTTATTTATTAATGGTGTGGTTCGTTTGGCCTTTAAATGTAAGGGTTTTCATGTATACAGATAGACACTTTTGTAATATTTTTTATTTTTAGTATTTTATGATTGACCTTAAGAAAACCAATGTGATGATCTTTAATTACATGAAGAATTTCCTTTTTCATTTTCACTTTTAATTTAGGGGGAATATTTATACTACCACATACAACTATTTAGAGGTTCATTTTAAGACTTATTTTTTATTTTAGGTAGTATTTCCAACCCCAAGTGAATAGGGGGATCAATCCCACATAGAGAGCAAGTATTTTAGCACCACAACTTTCATGACTTCTCATTCAAATTGGACGTCATGAACTCCCATTGAATTTTGTTATTAGATCCAATATTTTTATGGGTACCTATCCTACTCAAGTAGGATTGAGCTTGCATTGAGAGAGCTTTGATACTCTTTCTTCACCACATTAGCAAATGTAAAAGGATAGTTCCTTGTTATGATCTAAATACTATAAAAATTACAAGTACACACCATGTACACAAATGTGAGCATGGAGAATAGATCCAATACAGATAATATTATAAGAATATCCTCCAAATACCTGAATGTATTCGTACATCCAAATTGCATGGCCACAATAATGACTATATCATCTCTCTATATATGCATATTCACACATTGCACATGTGGCCCCTTCATCACTATGCCAACCATATCACATATAAATTCACATTAAATTTACATTTAATGCCATATATGCCCCCCTTGGAGTGATATCATCTACATTTAACCAAATATACCCCTCTTGGGATCATAAATAATACCCTCCTTTGAAAATATTTTTCCTAAAATATTTGCAGTTACTAGTGTTACATTTGATGAAACCAAATAATATGATTTCCCTATATTCTTTCCATTTATGATCATTCATCCATCCAAACACAATTCCTTTCCATATTAATCCTTGATGGTTGATTGTTACACATTTGTCTTTCCTTTCATTCCACATCTTGATGTTGTGACTTTTGCAATTGGTAGTGCATGTTGGTATTTAATAACATCCTGAGCTGGTTATATCGAATTGTAGTAGTTGTTGGTTTTCAATAAAATCTTATTTAATAATTATTTGGTGATGCCTTATTCCATGAATATTGATGAGTATTATGCCCAAGGATTTTAGCCAAATGGTATTATAACCTGCTAACTCATCTTGTGATATGTTGGCCACACAATTTTCAATTTAATATTTGTATGTTTGTCTCATATTCAAGCTCCTGGTACTACCAAAATGGGGCTAATGCCTTTAGCATATTTGAAATGTAAATTTACAAATTCAAAATTCAATCCTAGGGCACCAAAAACACAAAAAGGGCATTAAATCCCCGCTACACAAAAATAATAGCTTATTTACTTAAAAAAAAGTCAAACCTTTAGAATTTTAGATTAATTTATTTTCAGTGAAAATGACAATAAGAGGGTGTATAAAAAACTAAAATCAAGTTTTTTGTCCCATTGTAAAAAAAAATCTTACATTGTTTTATAGGCATGAAAACCATGGCAAATTTGCATTGCAAAGTAGGAAAATGTAGGAAAGAAAAGAGGCAAGCAAGCATGGTTGAATCTATGGAAAAAATCATTAACATCATGGGATTTAAGAACTTATTTGTGAATGGAAGATGACAACACTATTTGGATGCTTTGGAAAATGAATTTGAACACTTGCTCCACTAAAAAATATTTTCTGGTAATGATGATGATTGTTTGGATTTCAATCCCTCGAATATGACCACAATCCCTTCTCCTTCCTTCTCCAACAACAAAAAAATAGAAATGAGGGGAAAAACCACAAATTTGTCTTAAATCCTCACAGATTTGTTAGCCAGATGAATTTTTTATGTCATGGCACAAAACTTTGGCAGAAATTTTGAATGTTTTTGAAAAATTGTGATTTTTTGAAAGTGCAAAAAGTCAATTTTTTTGGTTGGCAAGGGTTAAAACTCATGATTTTTCATGGCATTGACAAAAAAACACTAATTTTATCATCATGGAGAGCGAAAACACTTATCCAAGGTAAGACTAGGACCCATTGTGGAAAAATGAGGCAAATAACATAAAGTTAGAATGTTATGATCCATTATATGACTTAGTTGACGATAACCACTTTCTTGATAAGTACATGGAGGCATCAATAGTGAATATGAAGTAATTAAAAAATGCATATATATCAGTCTCATAAGCATAATCATCAAATATAAGTGAGTTAAGCAAACGTAGGAAGCATCTTTGGCCAAATGTCCATCGAGGGACTATAGATATCATCTCTAGAACTACCATTGCTTGCGATAAAACTCACAAGTGAAAAATATCCTCTAGTTACTTAAACATAATTGGGAGTAAGATTTAGTTCCAACATAAAACATGTGCTCATCGTATAATGCACAAGAATATCAAAAATCCATTGAACTCCAAGATCTACGCTCTACATGAGTTAATGAACCTTGTTATATCTCAACATAAAACTATTAGTAAAAATATGTAAGGAAATACAATTACCATAATATGAAAAAATAAAAATAAAATGTGACAAAAATATTTATTTTTTTATTTCATTTTTTTTCTATTTTTTAATACAAAGTTAAATCAAATACAACTAATTAAAAATACATAAAATCAAGCAATGACTTAAAAAAAAAAAAAACAAGATATGGTTATATCTCACCATAAAACCAAAAAAACAAGAAACAAACAAAATATTGTTATACCTCGCAATAAAACCAACAAGAACAAGAAACAAACAAGATATTGTTATATCTCACCATAAATCCATTAGTAAAAAATGTAAAGCAATAATATCACCATTATAAATAAAAATAAAAGAAATGTGAAGTTTTTTTATTCTCTCAACTTTTTTTGAGTATAAAGCTATATCAAATATTCTTGCTTTGCTTAAAATATTATGTTAAAAACCCGTCATACTTTTCTTATCATAACAAGTCGCTGCGTTGCCAACGGCATACCTGCCGAACAAAGATCGTAATCCAGAATACAAGTTTTCATAAGAGCTGGGAATTACATAGAATTTTTATGAGCATATGCCAAACTATCAAAATATCAATGGAGATGTTCAAAGTAAATAATTTTAAATGCTTGTGAAATGTTCATCAATATTTCAAATTACTTATGCTCCACCAAAAACATCCCCTTCTCCAGCTCGAGTTCGTCATGGCCATTAAATTTTCTAACGTTGTGAGAAGAATGGTAGTGTAACCACCGGTGTACAACCTATCAATCATATCCATTAAAGACCTTGTTTGAGTTAGGCGTTTGAAAACAATGGATGATAATCCTGCTACTATATGCAGAGGCACTAGACTTTTAGCGATTTAATGATGTTCATGATTGTAGAACATCATATTAAATAATGATGTTCATGATTGTTGATTTTTTGAATATTTGGTAATTAGATAAATATAAGCATGGTTAAATAATTTACTACTCTCAATCTTTCTATGTTTTTTTTTATTAGAAATGACATAAAAATTTATGATTTTCTTCTTATCTTTAAAAAAAAATGTTGAAAACTCACTTTTTATTGACTTTTCTTTTCAAACAAATAGATCAAATTGGAATAAATACTAATTCCTTGGCTAGATAATAGAGACTGACCATTATTTCTCAGACTATAGATTATTTAATGCAGTTGGGCAGCATATACCTAAAGTTAAATTTAAACAAATTTAAATCTAACGATTAACATATACTGCCCAACCACATTAAATAGCCTATAACCTGAGAAATATGTATCGCCATAATACATCATCTTATTGACCTCTCTTGTTACGTCATAAGGTGTTGTTGATCTTTTTGGCATTAACTTATCATTGATTTGACACATATGTTGTCATGGTGGATTATGTAAATGACCATCCAACCTTTCCTAACCATTTATTTCTTCACGATGAATCTCACTATTTACGAGATGTAAAATATCTCATAGGAATAGATACTGACCACCATGCAACAAATATTTTGAGAATTTAAGCCACCAAAACTATTCAAAGAAATGTGTATATGTTCTCTCCATGATAGACTCCCATGTGATATAGTTTTGGGTAGAATTGCACTCTCGATTTCCAATTTTGAACAACTGGGTGATCGTATTGTGACGTTCAAACAGTCTTTTGCAGAAATCTCCTTCACACATTTTTACAAGGAAGGGAATTAAACACTGCTTAGTATCATTCATTCGATATTGGAAGAGGGTGAGATTGACATATGCTGAATTTTTCTCTATATTGTTTTTCACTTGCAGTACATGACCAATCTCTTTTTCTCTTTGAACAGAAGGCATTCTGTTGTATTTTTGTTTTTGGATGGTGATCAGCTATGGTTTTAAAACTGAATGATATTTTTATAGTTTTAAAACTCAATGATATTTTTGATGGAGATGAAACAATATGTCTCAGGTTACACTGAACATTTGGTATTATTATTTTTTATCAAGATGGATTATAATTTAATTATATATTAGTTATATTATGAGTGTACTGGTTTTTCATTTAATAATAAAAAACAAACATTTTTTCCTCTGCAAGAAAAATGCTCTCTATATTGATATTATAGTGGGTTAAATTAGTGGGGATTAAAGTTGGTATTTTAACTCAATCTCACACTTAATTATTGGTATAGTATAACTGTTTTATGGAATCTAACCATATAATTTTTAAACGATTATGTTTTTTTGTTATTTAAAATGTAATTTTAAATATATAAATGAATTTAGCATTTTGAAAAACTAATAAGACATGTAAATTGTGTAGACTAGGTATCTTTGTTAAACAAATTGCAACCTAATTTTAAACTTTATTAATTAGAAAGTATAATCCAAAAAAATAAAATGTTAAAAAAAAGTTAGATTACAATCTTAATTTCCACCTCTATTCTTAAGTTTGCCATCTTTATTGTTAAATATCTTTATTGTTAAATTTGTAGAAATTATTACTTTCGTATTTACTAATTAGTTAGACTTCTGGGTTTGATTATAAACATGATTGGTTTATAAATATAATTAACATTTCCATTTTTTTTTCATATTATATTCCATAAAATGCATTTTATGACTAATATTATAGTATTGTATAGCTCTATATATAACAATTGTATGATGACTTGATACATTACAAAAATATCAAATGTATCAAATGGAAGAGAATCGAAAGTTTATGGTTAGCATAAGCTACTTTCCTCATACACTAGTATAAAATGGCTAATTAGTTACTAAAAAAATGACTAAAATTTGCATATAAACGATTATTTTTCCATCGGTGACCAATAGTAGCTAATTTACAGTATCTTATAACACGACCAACTTTTAGTCGTTTTTAGCTTAGTCATTAATTGGTTGTCTCAATTTTGTTGTCTAGTAGTATATTTGGTCATTAATTTAGTCATTTATTTGATCATTGATTTAGTAATTGATTTGATTATTGATTTAGTCATTGATTTGATCATTAATTTGGTCATTGATTTAGTCATTAATTCCCACAATCAGTGACCAATTATACAAAAAAGAAAAATATTACTAAACAATCACCCGATAAAATCAAATAATGACCAAAGATATATGACCAAAATGTTGGTCGTGTTATAAGATACTGTAAATTAGCTACTAATAGTCATATATATGCAAATTTTAGTCGTCATTTGAAACCAATTAATGAAAAAAA
>JAXQQM020061226.1:0-48524 GCA_034641835.2 Pinus albicaulis | reverse complement strand
CCTTTCATATTATTATTTTTTATGTGAGTCATTGTTGAACCTTATTATAATTATTAAAAAATATAAATTTTTAAATTAATTTGAGTGGCCTTAAAAAAACACATTTGTTTCATTTCAAAATGTCAAAAATTTTGAAATATCAAAAGTTTTAATTTCCCTCGTTCATTTCCCTCTGGTTGCATGGTTTGTCCAGGGAAGGAGGGAGAATGCGGCCATACTGTACTCGCCAGTTTTGAGGAAGGATGCAGCCATACTATTGCAGGTTTGGAGGAAGGATGCAAGAGATTTGTGCCCCCAGCCGTGCTCATGGATCTAGCACCATGGATAGTGTGAGGATATCTGCATTGCTCTAAACTCCACAACTCCAAAAACAGGTACTCTTATTCTTCAATACAACAGGAATTTTGGTTGGCGTTTTAGTTTTTTTTTTTCAGGATCCTGTCTCATGGGTCTTCTTGTAATTTGTTCTATTGGGACTGCAACCCATTACCAACCCGATCTGATGAAAAAAATGCACAGTGGCCTCTGTGGGAGCTTATAAGCCTAATCCATAGGTTTCTTTTCCTTGGATTTGCCTCTCCAGGGAAACAATACCCAACTACGATCTTGATCTGGGTTTTGATCCCTAGCTGGAACTTATATTACCTGCACTATTTTGATCCCTAGCTGGAACATCCTGTACTTACATCATGAAGATCTTGAAAGTTTGGAAATTTCAATAAACAATTCGTATTGGAAATATGGAAATATTGACTTGCCACTGCATAAATAGTTAATATGGAAATCATTTTTGGCTTCATCTGTAAAGAGAGTGAACCAAATTACTTTGAGTCTTCCATTTCATATGTACGTTCCAAATTCTTTATTTTCCTGCGACTGCCTCACTTTTTTGGAGCTCATGGATTTTGATTTCAAACTATCTTCAAACTTTTCTGGTTTCAGATACCTTAGAACCTATTTTCTATTAGATTTCTATATTATTGATGATATGCTCGAGAAGCTTGCAGCAAAATGCCCTCTTCTTGAAAATTTGAGAGTTGGATCGTGTACTATGGGCCTGAACACTTTGAAAATTTCTTCTCAGAGTCTCAAGTATTTTAATTTTTAGGGAAATCGCCATAAAATCCCATTGACATTAACAGTGAATTTCCTGAAGTTGGTGAATGTTACAATACACAACTCAATGTTGAGTTTGGAGCTAAATTCTTGCAGGGATCTGCATTTTTCTACAACAGGGTTTAATGTACTAGGTCTTTCTAACAGGAACTCTCTGAAAAAAATTACCCTTTGTGGGTGGAGTATTCACATGCCTTCGCTCACAGTACTTGGCCATTTTTCCAATCTCGAAGAACTCTCCATGGAAATCAATTCTTTTGAGGAAGCAAGTCCAGCTACTGGAAGCTTGACCCTCCCACTATTGAAAAATCTCAAGAAAGTGCGTATAAGGGTTTTAGGGTTTGATGAGGAGGAAATTGCTCTGATCGATTTCCTTTTAAGAAATTCTCCTTCTCTACAGAGCATTAGTAGCATTATTGAAATGCAATCATGGTCTAGAATGTAAATAATTTCACTTGTTAATGTTAGATGCATTTTTTCAAAAAGAAAAATCTTGGTTTCAAAATTATCAATAAACCAAGGTGCAACAAGACCCCAATTCTGTTTCAATGTTTTGGTCTGTCTTTCTATTTGATTTTAGGGTTGGATAGTTAGAGCTGCACAAGAAATTTCATGTGGGAAATTTATTTGTGAATACCTTGGAGAGGTCTTAAATGATCAAGAAGAAAATAAAAGTGGAGAAAGGTAAATTTTTATCTTGTATTAAATTCTGTTTTCCTATTTCTTCATCATAAATGGTTCTCTAACTGAATGCACCTATTTCTTACTACCACTGCTTTTCTTGTTTGTTCTAAATTACTACTATTCAGGTATGACAATGAAGGCTGTAGCTACCTATATGATATTGACGCCCATATTGATACAAGTGATTTGATTGATGGTATACAACCATATGTTATTGATGCTACCAAGTATGGGAATGTTGCACGCTTTATAAATCACATGTAACACACATCGTTCTGCTTTCTTAGTTGTTTTATAACTTTTAAGAATAAGTTTGCACACTAAACATAATATTCCTAAAATCATTTTTCCAGGGGCTGAATGTCACTTCTGTATTGGGTTTTTCTTTTCAGTGGCACCAGATTCTTTCTGCTTCAACCATGGGACTAATATTTTTTATGTTTGTGTATTCCAGTTGCTCACCAAACCTAGTAAATTACCAAGTATTAGTGGAGAGCATGGATTGCCAGCTTGCACATATTGGCCTGTATGCGAGTCGAGATGTATGTGGTTTCTTTTGGAGTTAGTTTTTTTTTTGGTGTATGCCTTTATGTGTAAGTTGTGCAATTGGATTGACTTGAATATCACATCTTCCACCGTTCTTTGTATTGAAATTTTGCTTTTGTTTTAATGAAATATAGAGTGATGTTGTTCACTATAGCAGCTGGGGAAGTTTCATATTCATTAACTTAAGTTCTGGGTTGATGTCAGATTTCTTTTGGGGAAGAGCTAGCTTATGATTATCGTTACAAGCTACTACCTGGCAAGGGATGCCCCTGTAACTGTGGGGCTAGTAGTTGCAGTGGAAGGTTGTACTAGGGGGTGAGTTTGCAGTTCAGCAATCAAAGACTCTCTACTGTTTCCTCACATAAATACTATCAATGGAAGCAGAATCAAAGCTTGTAACACTTCAGATGGTTAATGTGCATATTTGAGTCTGTAAAATTAAGGTGAGGTAAGGATCACAAGATATTACTTTCACATATATGTTGAAGTTCCCCTTATTATGTGGTATTGAAGCAGAGCCTATGATGTAATCTTCTCATATTTCAATGGAAGTGAATTATAGTATCATCAACCTTTACAGAACATAATTGTAAAGTGAAAATTCTGTACTAGTTTCCAGAGCTTAGCTCACAGGATAGCATGTCAATGTGGAATAAAGAATACAATTAGTTTCCAGAGCTTAGCTCACAAGATAGCATGTCAATGTGGAATAAAGAATACAAGGAATTGATAGTGAGATAATGCATTAATTAAATTTACATTGAGATGACCAATAAGTCACAAACATAGTCAATTTTTCCTTCTTAAGAAAGCCATGTGTTACTGCTTCCATTATTGATCAAATTCGCAGATTTATTCACTGGAGCAGTGAAACAAAACTATGCTTACCATATCTATGTAATTTTCCTACAGGCATTGTTCTGATGGTGACCCTTTTCGGGTCGAAGTATTTACAAATATGAATGCACTTGAAATGGAAATAGAAAATGTAGTTTGTCATACCACAGTGTGTCAGTGTGACAAAATCGAACAGGTTCTTGAAAATGGTTGCATGATTGGTGTAAACCCCTCAGTTGAGATTTTGTTCTTATTCATCATTCTGGGAAAATTAAAGAGTTTTAATTTATACAAGGATTATGTCCATAAGTACAGGTGTGAAGGTGCCAAATACAATTTGCATGTTGGGAAATGTCTCACCTAAAGAAACAATGATGATGACAATACCCTTACCATTCAAATCACATGTATTTTTTGGAAAAATTGATGGAGAATGAGAATGAAGATCTTTCTATTGAGTTATCTGATATTCATATTCATGTTAATTGTTCGAATTCCCATATTTTTTTGTTGATTGGATGTTCTATGTAATTAATCATTATGGTCTCTTATATGTGGAAAGAAATTGATGTAGAAGTCCATTCTTTATTACTGATGGAGTCAAATTCCTTCTCTAACTTCAGAAATAGGTTGGTTCATATGTATTTAACAAAATAGTCCAAAACAGTCCACACGGATATATATATATATATATATATATATATATATATATATATATATATATATATATATATATATATATATATATATAGAGAGAGAGAGACAGAGAGAGAGAGAGAGAGAGAGAGAGAGAGAGAGAGAGAGAGAGAGAGAGAGAGAGAGAGAGAGAGAGAGAGAGAGAGAGAGAGAGAGAGAGAGAGAGAGAGAGAGAGAGAGAGAAGAGAGAGAGAGAGAGAGAGAGAGAGAGAGAGAGAGAGAGAGAGAGAGAGAGTATACACATATATAAATCTATTATGATACATAATTGTAACTTCAGGAATAGATTCATATAAATTTCACTTTGGTGATTATACTCGTTGAAATGGTTTGAAACTAGGGTATAAGAGAGTGAAAAATATGGGAAAAAAATTACTTTCAACTTTCTTTTACAATTGTAAAATAGACAAGTATCCGTTTTTGAAGCTCAATAGGACAAGAAGTCTTCAGATTTATTTCTTTTAGCTCTAGGAGTTATAGAAATACCTGATCCTTGCTCTTGTAGATTCATTCATGTTGAATGACAACTGAAAAAGAAAAGAACATACATTAAGGGTGAATGATATCATATAAATATGCATTTTGGTAGTAATATTTGCTACTTGTTATCCTATTCTTGTCTCTGCCGAATAAAATGGTTGGTAAATTTAACATTCTATTTTCTTAAAAGCATTGATCGAATTTACTGAGTAGTTTTATCCAAGAGCTTGTTGATAAAGGTTGTCCGAGAATCATATTTGTGAAGGTAATATTATTTACACTGAACCAAACATGAAAATGAACCAGTAAATGATGCTCAAAATATGGAGTAATTTTTGGCCTTGGTATATAAGCATTCATGGCTTTATTCCAAAGCATTCCAGATATTTTCCGAAAAGTTGCTTTTTTTTTTTCTTTCGCACATGTTGATTTTTCTCTACACATGGATTTGTCCGTGGCATTTTTCTCAAGAGAGTTTTCATTGCCTATTATATTAAGAATAAGAAATTTTGATGGAAGCCATGATCCAATCTACATTACTGTTTCATTTTTTTCAAAAAAAAATTTAACCTGCCGTCAGTATACCGACACTTTATAATCGTCGTTCTTCGGACGAGTTGAATGTTTTTCCCTTTTCGTCGGTCTTGTGACATTCCATTTAAAAAATAAAAAAAATGTTCGTCGCTATTGCTACACTACTTACCGGCGTTGGTCTTGCGACGCTTCTACAAAGCATCGATATTGCGACACTTTGGCAAAGCGTCGGTCTTGTGACACTTTTGCAAAGCGTCGGTATTGTGACACTTTTGCAAAGCGTCGGTATTGTGACACTTTAAAAGTGTCAGTATTGTGACACTTTAATACGCGTCGGAAGAGCGACGTTACAAACTTCGGACCACATATCGCCGGAATTGCGACAGTTCACAAACGTCGGAAGAGCACCGTTCAAAACATTAGACCACATATCATCGGAATTGCGACAATTTACAAACGTCGGAAGAGCGACGGTTGTTTGGAAACGTCAGACAATGTGTCGGTATTGCAACACTTTGGCAAAGTGTCGAAATTGCGACGTAATGGCTAACCACGTTTTTTCCGGCCTCGAACTTTCGCTCTTGCGATGACTATGTGTCGGAATAGTGACAAAGTGGCCGTCGGAAATTGGGCCAAATTTTCTAGTGAGATGTGGTTTAAACCATTGATAACGTTAAATATATACTTTTTCAACATTGTATGCGTATGGTAGAGTAAATAAAATATATGGGTGTAACCTATGAAGGGTTAAGCTATCATATATGTTTGGTTCAACTTTCATGTTATTCAAATTCTTTAATGGATTCAAATTTGTAATGATCAATTCGTAAACAATATAGTTCTAGCGGGGTTTGGAAAAAAATACCATTTGGACAGGAATAGATGGTATGTGGTCTCGAGACGTTTACATCATTATGTTGGGGAATAATTGGGCAATTTTACATTGATTAAAGTTGTGGAAATCTAGAAGCAAACTAGTTTCATAAGGAAAGTGTGGGCCTCAGTAAAATTTGTACATTTTACTACAGTAAATTGATTAGTAGGAATTGTGTGTTCTTTATTCCTACATAATTTTGGTATCAAAGCTTGTTAAGATGTTTTTGGAGCATTGCAGAGAATTCCGCCCAGAAGAGGAGCCGGGATAGGTTGAGGGAGACCTATAGAAAACACAGTTTTTCTAGATGAGATTCAACATTTGCACACAAGACTGGCTACAGTGGAAACCACTCAGAGGAGAGCAGCAGATGGTGGAATTTCCAGTGCCGATGAAGAAGAGACCATGGACGAAGAAGCGGAGGAGGAAAGCGAGGCAGCCAAATTCATAAAAATGCTCGCAAAGGTTAATAGCCGACCAAAGGTAGAGGTACCCTTATATGATGGAAGTCTTAGTGTGGAGGTGCTAATGGACTGGATCAGTTCGTTAGATAAATACTTCGACTATGAAGAAGTCGACGACAAGAAGAAAGTGAAGTTTGCAGCCACGTGATTGAAAGGCCATGCAGCCTTATGGTGCGACGAATTGCAGCTATCTAGGGAGCGAAAATGGAAGCCCAAAATCAAGCAATGGGATAGAATGGTAAGTAAGCTAAACGGTAAGTTTTTGCCGAAGGATTACCAATTAAATATATTTAGACAATTTCAGAACTTAAAACAAAAAGGAATGACAATTAAGGAACATACTAAAGAATTTTATAAGCTAAGTATTAGATCTGGCCATGTTGAAGAGATCTAGAAAAGGTAGCTAGATATATAAATGGTTTGAGATATGAAATATAGGATGAGATCAGCTTTAAATTTTAGGACGATTGAAGATGCCTATCAAGCAACCTTGAGGGAAGAGGAAAAACTATTGCGCAAAAAAAACCAAAGAAATAAAGGCAAGAGTCCGGAAAAAGAAGGGGGAACATTTGAATCCAGATTTCAACACTCTCAGAATGAGGTAGGGAGTGCGAGCAATAGATCACCACAAAGAGGAGATTTGAGTCGCGGAAGGTTCATGCCTAGAGGAAGAGGCCAAGGAAGAGATTTTTCAGTGCTTTGCATGTTGTCGATAGGGACATGTGCAATGGGATTGTCCTCACAATAGATCAGCAACTCAGCCTAATGTGAACGTTGCTGAAGCCAAGGAGGAGATTCCTCAACCTGAAGCCAAAGAGGAACCACCTGAAGTCAGAGAATCCTTGTTACTGAAGAGGGTATTGCTTAAAGAAGCTAAAGAAGTCAGAGAACTAGCTCAAAGAATGAATCTGTTCAGAATTGTATGTAATTCAAAGGGTAAGTGTTGAAAATTGGTAATTGATAGTGGTAGTACTGATAACCTTGTTTCTACAGAAATGGTAGACAAGTTGAAGTTGGAGAGAACAATACACCCCACTCCTTATAAAGTATCGTGCCTTCAGAAAGGTAATTGAATTATTGTAACTGAACAATGTAAAGTGGACTTTCAGATTGGTACTTATAAGGATGTTATTTTATGTGATATAATGCCGATGGATGTATGTCACATATTTCTAGGGAGACCCCGGAAGTTTGACCGAAATGCCATACACGATGGCAGAATAAACACTTATACTTTTGAGAAAGATGGGAACAAGCATACACTGCTGCCGTTGAAAGCTGAAGCTGATGAAGAAGCACCTGGAAATAGCGTTATGTTGATGAATGAGAAGATCCTGTTGCAGAAATATGAGAAGGGTAAGGAGATGCATTTTTCTAGTGTTGGAAAACCCAAGGTAATTTTAACTTCTACAAATTTAGAAGATTTCCTTGAAGAAATTCGAAATTTGTTGAATGATGTTGCTGATATTGTTGTGGATGAGTTTCCAAATGAGTTCCCGCCCATTAGGAGTATTAGTCACCATATTGACTTAATACCTGGAGCCAGTTTTCCGAATAAAGAAACCTATAGGATAACACCGCAGGAAGCCTTGCAAGAGTTGATGGATAAAGGGTTAATCAGTGGAAGCCTTAATCCATGTACTGTACCAACAGTACTCAATCCAAGGGAAGAAGATGAATGGCACATGAGCACAGATTCTCGAGCCATAAATAAAATCACCATCAGGATGATGAATGAAATTTTGGAGGAATATGCAGTCTCTAAAGAAGAGTTGACAATGGATTTGAAGAAAATACAAGTAGTTGTGAATTGGCTAACTCCTAGAAGCATATTTGAGGGAGATGTCAAAAGCATATGGAAAGAATGCAGTAGTAAAGACAAGCAGCAAGTAGATATGAAGAAGCGGAAAAATAAATTCCAAGCAGGTGACTTCGTCATGTATTGCAAATTTGTACCTATACCAAAACTATTGGGTATGTGTTATATTCTTTCCACGACTAGCCCCACGCATTGTACGTTGCGCCGGGCGCAGCATGGGGGTCACAAGGGGAGAGGCAGCCCCCACTGTTGGGGTTCGGGGCAGCGCCCTGGCGAAAATTGTTTTGGTGTGCGGACCCACTCATAGGCGGACCCACCCATGTTTTGTGCATGAGTTTGCACATGGTTTTGGGGTACGATGGTTTTCGGCCCCTGGTATTTTGTAGATCCAGTTAAGGGAACTACATTTATGTTCTAATCCAGGGTTAATGGATTGGGTTTTATGTATGCTTCGGCATGTATATATATGTGTCATAACACTAAAAGGAATATAATGAAAAATCAAGATGGTAGTCCCAATTTGGGTTCCAGGGGAAAATATCTGTGTTTATCTGTTTTATGTTTTATGCTCTCACTATTGTTTATTTTCTATTATAAGATTCGTGTGTAGATAATTTCTGTTCAAGGTTAAAACCTACATTTGGTATCAGAGCTGTTTGTGCTTCAAGGGGACGCCTTTGCTGCTGAGGGTTTTTTGCTTGGGCCTGAGGTAGACCCTGTTCAGTGGGAGATCTGCGGGATCGATTCTTCCGGTGAAAGAAGATGGCGAGCGGCGGAAAGATAGAGATCGATAAATTTAATGGTCAGAGTTTTGAGTTATGGAAGCTCAAGATGGAGGATCTGATGGTGGATAAAGATCAGTGGATCGTAGTAGATCCAGGTACTAAACCAACGGCAATGTCAGATGAAGACTGGAAGAAACTGGATCGAAAGGCTAAGAGCACAATACGGTTGTGTGTCTGAGATTCAGTATTGTTGAATGTATCTGGGGAAGCTACGGCGAAGAATTTGTGGGAAAAACTTGGGACTTTGTACCAATCTAAGTCTCTGGTGAATAAGTTGTTCCTGCGGAAAAAAGGATTGTAACATCAAACACGAGGGATGAAGGATGGAGACTTGGTGACGGAGCATGCAGATGCCTTGATATTGGTAGAGTCCATTTATCTATACAATGATATTAAAATCTTAGATGAAGATAAGTGCATCGGTTTGTTGTGTTCTCTACCAGACTCGTGGGATAGTATGGTTATTGCAATAGGTAGTAATACAACTACCTTGAATTTTGATGACAATGTCTGAGCCTTATTGTCGGAGGAAATGAGATGGAGAAATATTGAGGGTCATAATGGATATGCCTTATTTGTACGAGGAAGGTCCTAGAACAGAAGCAAGAATAATGTTTCAAGTGGGAGATCTAAATCTAGAGGGAGATCTAAATCTCTGGAGAAGTTGGGAAGGAGTATCTTTGAAATGTAGAAAGGACACTACAAAAAGGAATGCGGATCTAAAGCTCTTGAGAAAGGAAAGGGATACGTGATGCTCATCTGGAGGCAAAAACCACCTCGGATGAAGGTGGGGATGTGTATTTGGCTTCTTCTTCAAATACACATGTAGATCATGAGTCATGGTTGATTGAATCAGGTGCATCCTTTCACTTCACTCCCCATAGGGAATGGTTCTGTGAGTATGAGGAATATGATGGTGATGTCTTCCTAGGGGATGATAGGAAGGCCAAAATTATCAGACGTGAAAAGGTCAAGCTAAAGCTGCAAGGTGGAAGGATTAAAACACTTCCTGGTGTTCTGCATATTCCTGCATTGGCCAGAAATCTCATTTATGTAAGCAAGATGGATGATGCAGGTGTAAAAACAATGTTCAAGAAAGATGCCTGCAAGATGGTTCGGGGAGAAATGGTATTAATGCGGGGAGTTCGAATTGGAACTCTGTACAAGCTACAAGGTAGCACTGTTATTGATGGGTGTAACAGTTCTGTGGTTCCTGAAAGTGGATTAGAAAGCCTAGTTGTCTATGGAGAAAATACCATGTTATGGCATCAAAGGCTTGGACATATTGGAGAGAAGGGCCTTCGGATACTGCATATAAATGGTATGGTAGAAGGTATGTCTAATTGCACTCTGGATTTTGATTTCTGTGAACATTGTGTATATGGGAAGCAGAATTGGGTGAGTTTTCCTTCTGGTGCTAAGAGGGCGAACAAGATATTAGAACTTGTGCATAGTGATGTGTTTGGACCTGTGTCAGTTCCATCACTGGGAAATTCTGTGTACTATGTTTCATTCATAGATGACTTCTCAAGGAATACATGGATATATTTCTTGAGAAAGAAATCTGAAGTCTTTGACAAATTTAAAGAATTTAAGGCTCTAGTGGAAAACCAGACAGAGAAGAAGATAAAGGCGTTGAGGACAGATAATGGTGGGGAGTTCTGCAAGAAGGAATTTGAAGAGTTCTGTAAGAAGTGTGGTATAGCACGGCAGAAGACTACTCCATACACACCTCGGCAAAATGGAGTTGCAGAAAGAATGAATAGAACACTGATGGAAAAGGCAAGAAGCATGCTCAGTGGTACCGGGTTAGGACAAGAATTCTGGGCAGAGGCAGTGGAGACTGCATGTTACTTAGTTAACAGATCACCTTCATCAGCGTTGGAGGATAAGACTTCACATGAGGTATGGACTGGTAAGAAACCCTCTCTTTCACATCTAAGGGTATTTGGATGTGATGCATATGTACATGTTCCAAAGGAGAAAAGGACCAAGTTGGATAATAAATCTGAAAGGTGCATCTTTATTGGGTATAAGGATGGTTTAAAAGGTCACAAGCTTTGGAACCCGGAAACAAGGAAGGTTGTGTACAATCGAGATGTGGTGTTTAGAGAGGTGAAAGATGTTGTTAAACATGAAATCATACCAAAGGAACCTGAGAAGATAGAGTTTAAGCTAAAGGAGTATGAATCAGACTCTACAGCAGAAGAAGATTCAGAAGAGGAAGAGCCACAAACTCCAGCTTTGAGAAGATCAGTTCGAGAAAGAAGGCAACCAAAAAGGTATAGTCCATCTGCTTTCTGTTCAGGTTTTGTCGTAACTATAACTGATGATGATCCCAGAACTGTCAGGGAGGCAGTAGATTCAGAGGATGTTAAACTCTGGAACGAGGCCATGGTTAATGAAATGGCATTCTTGCACAAAAATGAGGCATGGGATCTGGTGGAGTTGCCGGCTGGAAGGAAGCCCATTGGGAGAAAATGGGTGTTTAAGAAGAAGATGAATGTAGAAGGCAAGGTGGAGAAATACAAAGCTCGGTTGGTAGCAAAAGGTTATTCCCAGGTGCTAGGAATTGATTTTGGTGATATTTTTTCTCTTGTTGCCAAGGTTACTTATATTAGATTACTTTTATCTGTTGCTGCTGCATTTGATTTTGAGATAGAACAGATGGATGTGAAGACAACATTTCTTCATAGGGATTTAGAAGAGGAGATCTACATGAAGCAACCTGAAGGCTTTATGGTGAAGGGTAAGAAAGAACTCGTATGCAGGTTGAAGAAGTCTTTGTATGGGTTAAAACAGTCACCAAGGATGTGGTATTAGAATTTTGATACCTATATACGGGGACTTGGCTTCACCAGAAGCAAGGAGGATCACTGTGTTTATTTTAAATTAATTGGTGACCGTGTTATTTATTTGGTCTTGTATGTGGATGATATGTTGTTGATTGGAAATGACAAAGAAATTATCCAAGATTTGAAGACCCAGTTGTTCTCCAAATTCGACATGAAGGATCTTGGTGCTGTAAACTATATTTTGGGCATGGAAATTAAGAGAGATCGGGCAAAGAGGAAGCTCTGGTTAAACCAGAGGAAGTATGTCGAGACTATATTGCAGAGGTTCAATATGCGGGATAGTAAACCGGTGAATGTTCCTATTCCTGTAGGTGGAAAGCTGTCTGTTGAACAGTGTCCCAAGACACAAGAAGAAGAGGAGTATATGTCCCGTGTTCCATATGCAAGTGCAGTGGGTAGCCTGATGTATGCAATGGTCTGTACTAGACCAGACATTGCACATGCGGTGGGAGTATTGAGCAGGTTTATTTCAAACCCAGGGAAGGAGCATTGGACAGTAGTGAAACGGGTTTTCAGATATTTACGTGGCACTAGTGATTATGGCTTGTGCTACCAGGGAAGACCAGGATTGGAAAGAATGTTGGACATTCGTGGTTTTGTTGATGCAGACTGGGCTGGAGATATGGACCAAAGAAGATCTACAAGTGGGTATGTGTTTAGCCTATTTGGAGGTGCATTTAGTTGGATGAGTAAAAGACAGTCTGTAGTGGTGCTTTCAACTACAGAGGCAGAATACATGGCAGCCACTCATGCAAGCAAGGAAGCAGTTTGGTTGCAGAGATTGTGTTCAAGTATGGGGTTGGTACAGCAAGCTATAAGGATAGACTGTGATAGCCAAAGTGCAATTTTCTTGGCTAAGAACCCTGCTTATCATTCAAAGACAAAGCACATTGATGTTCAATATCACTTTGTTATAGATATGGTTGAGGCTAAAAGGGTGTTGCTGGTAAAGGTGGACACTTTGAAGAATGTTGCAGATGCATTGACGAAGTCTGTGAGCACTCAAAAGTTCTCTTGGTGTAGAGAAAAAATGGGTGTTGAAGAATTGGCCCAATGACTAAGCTCTCCTGTGGCCCCCTGTGGAAAGAAAACAAAAAGTGGGAGAATGTTGGGTATGTGTTATATTCTTTCCACGACTAGCCCCACACGCTGTACGTTGCGCCGGGTGCAGCATGGGGGTCACAAGGGGAGAGGCAACCCCCACTATTGGGGTTCGGGGCAGCGCCCCGGCGAAAATTGTTTTGGTGTGCGGACCCACTCATAGGCAGACCCACCCATGTTTTGTGCATGAGTTTTCACATGGTTTTGGGGTACGATGGTTTTCGGCCCCTGGTATTTTGTAGATCTGGTCAAGGGAACTACGGTTATGTTCTAATCCAGGGTTAATGGATTGGGGTTTATGTATGCTTCGACATGTATATATATGTGTTGTAACACTAAAAGGAATATAATGAAAAATCAAGCTGGTAGTCCCGATTTGGGATCTATGGGAAAATCTCTATGTTTATTTGTTTTATGTTTTATGCTCTCGCTATTGTTTATTTTCTATTATAAGATTTGTGTCTAGATAATTTATGTTCAGGGTTAAAACCTACAAAAACCCAGAAGAAGAACTGATGCAGGAAAACCCTGCAAAACCCAGAATCTCTCCAATACTATGCATATAAAAATGCGTCTCAATAATTGCCCAAATAAAACTTTAATGTCTGAGAGAATTCACACTCTTTCTACATGCGGAAGCTTCTTTTTAAATCCCTCATTGTGGTTATAAGACCATTGCATAACCAAATCATTGTACCATGATTAATAAGCCATTTCATATCGGAAGCTTTCTCCTTCAATTATCACTTTATGGCTATCAAACCATTCTCAGGGTGATATAACAAACTTCAAATATATGGTTAAAACCCACTCATCATCACATACATAGATTCTTCTATAAAACCAAATCATTCTCATACTCAAGGTTGTTCCTCAAATGAAAACCTTTTCCATAAGTCTTTAGAAAAATACTTTCATTAAATCCCAATGGTTTTATTTGAATCCTCAACTTTTAATTAAACCCTAAAGCTTGTCACATCTCAATTCAGAAGTTCAGATTTGATTAATTAATCTCAAAGCATCTAGATATTATGCATTTAATTACATCACCCAAATGCCAAGAATTTAAAGTAAACAGATCTTGGTTCAATTATACATGTGTCTACCAAACTTGATCTTGGTTAAACACCAACGCATATGAATATCCATCATCTATGAATATAATATCAACCTTCACGCATTCAATTAGGACACCAATTCCAACATAAAGTATATCTGGCCACGCAACTAACATACCTCTTTTACATTCTGCTTTCCACGATTTCACATCTCCTCATTGCTCACTTCTGAAATTAAATGAACTTTTTATCCTTGGATTAACTATGTAAAGTTCCCATTCAAATTAACGCCGTAGTAGACCTAGCCATGGTTTTTATATATGTTTTATCAATAAAAAGGTGGCTTACCTCGTGTTCTCCAATGACAGACATTCTTTGCCATACCGCTTACCATTTTTGGGTAGTTTGAAACCACTGGTTCCATCCTTCCATTACAATTCAATTCAACAGAGACTCTTACATTCTCTCTTCCGCTGCACAAAACCACTTATCAAAACACTTCGGCATTCGATTGCTTGAAATAGTTCAATTCATTACAGGAGTTCTTCGCTCCTCTTAGCGAACCTCTCTTTCTGCACTAAATATTGAAAGCACCTTCAATTTAATCGTTGATGATGGTTCCTTTGCATATTTAATAAATGCTTAATAGAGCTACGTCTTACTACGCAAACATAGATTTTTCTCAGCACCCTTACGACTGCAACTAATCTCCCTTCAATCTTCGCAGTTCTTTTTAACCTTGAAACATAAATCGACATTATTTAAAGTCAGTGCTTTCAAAATATGCAGAATTCCATTTTATTCAACGATGCCAATCAAACCCACAACCCTGAAATTAAAACTCGATTCACCCAACACACTTAGTCTCACATTTAGTTCACATGGATTTACTATTCCAATTAACAACTGCAATGTCGATATTAATAATATCGATTCCTGCAACCATGTGCAGAGCCACATCTCAAAGTCTATTAAAATCAAACATATTCATACAGAATCGAATTCAACAATGCTCATATGGCTCAAAAATCAATTTCCACACACACACACACACACACACACACACACACACACACACACACACATATATATATACATGCAAACAATTACAAAGAACCTCTTGTTCATGGCCTGATTTTCAGATCATTGGCCCTTCTTAAAATTGCCTAAAGGCTTGAAAAACTCTATCTGTCCTCTTCAACTCCTATTCTCTCCTGATCTATTTGGCCTTTGAGGCTCATAAATTTATACACATTTAATTGAACCAATTTAGGTTCAAATCCCTTTAATCCCTCAACAAAGTCCTCAAATATCTCAACACCCCTACAATCTAGATTTTATCCCTAAAATCTTGAAACTAAATCTAACTTAGGCTCATAATTAATTCTAAAATATCTCAAGTCTAATTTCTCTCATGTTTTCCAATTATCTGGAAACATTAACAAATCCTCACATATAATTAATTAAAAATATAATTTAATCACTCAAAAATCTCATTAATATTTACATGAAATTAATATTTCCTCACAAACATAAGACCCCTAGTTTAAATAGAATACAAAATATTTTCCCGAGTCTAATGCTCCTGCATCAAGAACCACAAGGAGACGCCATAACAGAAGAAATCCTAAAGCAGGAAAAAGGGAAAAGAGAGTGTCGAAGAAAACTAGGAGCCAAACTTATTATCAGTATTTGGTCAAGTGGAAAGGACAACCAGTGGAAGACACCTATTGGATGACTGCAGCAGAACTACAGAGATTGGGGATCGACTCCAAAGTACTACAAGATCATTTTTCTTCCCTGGGAGTCTGATGCAGGAGCATCGAGAACCTAGCCAGCATTGTGACGTCTTGGTCACATGTTGTGGCTAATTGGAAATAAAATGAACTTAGGAATAGTTTAATAATTTATTTTATTAAATTTGTTATTTATTTTTAGATAATTGTTAGTTTGTTTTATATTTAATTAAATTTGGCATAATAATAGAAGTTGGTTTCTCTCCCTGCGTGGATGTAGAGCCAACATAGGGATAAGCCTAAAAAATAGGAAGGTAGTAATTTATTGAGAAAATCTATTCTAAGAGAAAGCAGTTTTATTTCTCAAGTATAAATAGTTGGAGGATGGTAAGGGAACTTCAAGTTTTTTTTGTCGATATGTAGATTCCAAATTTTTATGGGAAAATATGATCAATAGATTATTCATATCAAATGAAATGATTTTATGGATTAGTTTATTTCTACAATTTTATTATACATGTATATATTGCTGGATTGTATGAGTGTAGAAGATTGAAAGAGCATTGAGACTATGCCTGCAAAGAGCGTTTAGATATGTATGAACACCATGATGTATGGACGGTGTTGATGGAAGCAGTTGAAGTCCCAGAGAGAGCATCTTGATCTGCATAAGCTCTACGATGTATGGATGGTTGAACGACGGTATTGACAACATAGTTAAAGTCACAAGGGACCATGGCTTGGTTGATGTTCTACGCTCAAACTCGTGACAACAACGATGTCAAATGCTAGAGTCGATTGGTATGAAACTCTACTATTGATGTAAGGTCAAGCCACATCGTTGGGCATGGAGGCTATGCAAGCTTGATTTTGTTATGAATTTTGATGTGTTACATGCCATAAGTTGTAATTGAAACAAACGTTGACATGATATATGTGCAGGTCAAACGATATATGCGACGGTAGAAATAAAGTCTGGCTTACAATGGTTTCAAAATGCATTGAGATGTGGTTTAAACCATTGATAATGTTAAATAGATACTTTTTCAACGTTGTATGTGTATGGTAGAGTAAATAAAATATATGGGTGTAACCTATGAAGGGTTAAACTATCATATATGTTTGGTTCAAATTTCATGTTATTCGAATTCTTTAACGGATTCAAATTTGTAATGATCAATTCATAAACAATATAGTTCAAGCGGGGTTTGGAAAAAATACCATTTGGACATGAATAGATGGTATGTGGTCTCGAGACGTTTACATCATTATGTTGGGCAACTTTACATTGATTAAAGTTGTGGAAATCTAGAAGAAAACTAGTTTCATAAGGAAAGTGTGGGCCTCAGTAAAATTTATACATTTTACTACAGTAAATTGATTGGTAGGAATTGTGTGTTCTTTATTCCTACATCAAAAGGTTTGATATCTAAGTTTGTGAGTAATTTTTACTTCCTAATTATAATAACTTAACTAGATTTCATTTTTGTATATTTTAAGTTGTTTTACAAAAATCATCATTGAATGTCTTCAAATAGGTTCTAACATATAAAGAAGAACCATTAGACAAATTGATGGACATTGGGTTAAGTATGGGTTGTGAGTATATGTTGGAATATTAGAAATTAATTGTGGAATTTGTAAGCATATATCGATCTTGTTTTACTTAGCTCCGTCTATAATTAATAGACTAAAAAAATCTTTTATATTAAATATATGATTTTTTATGGGGTATAAAAATTGTAGGAAACAAAGTATGGAACTGTGCCAACAAATGAAATCTTGAAAGATTGCATACTACATGGTTTTGAAATAATGTGTATAGTTCAAGAGTCAATTGTTGTTATGGTACATCATTTCTTTTCAATTTACATTGATGTATAGTATTTAATATTGCAATTTTCATTATTCTCACCAATGTATATACACTCATTACAATTTATTTTTATGTTTGTAGATGGAAGGTGAAGAAGAAGAAAACAATCAACGTCATGAACAAAACATTCCTGAAAATAACCCAAGTGATGGAAGTAGCTCGAGCAGTGACTACAGTTCAAGCGAAGAATGATAAGCATTATGTTTGGATATCAAAGCAAGGCATTGTATTTTTGAAATATTTGTCTGTGAAATCATACATTTTGTTTAATGTAATGGACATAGTGTCCCAATTGAAAGACAAAGGGATAACAATAGCTGTCCAATTTGGTATAACAAAGACTGTCTTATTCATATACATATATATAATAAAATATGTTTTAATTTATTCTATTGTGTTATCCATTTTTGCTATGAAATGTAACACCACTGATTAAATTTATGGATGATTAAATATTATAATGAAGAGATGTGAAATCTGATGATATGATACAACAAATTAATCCAAACATCACATTCAAATGCATTAACAAAAATTTAATTGATATGAATAATGTTATAATATATGTGTCATCTTTTGATGAATAATGAATTTTAAAAAATCACAATAACTATGATATGATATAAAAAATTAATCCAAACATCACATTCAATTGCATTAATAAAAATTTAATTAATATGAATATTGTTATAAGATGTGTCGATTTTTTATGAATAATGAATTTAAAAAAATCACAATAATTGCACTATCACAAGTTGATGTTTCTAAAAAATACAAAATGAACACGGATGCGTTTCAGTTACTATAAACCGGTGCATTTGTATGATACAATGCACCGGTGCATTTCTATGACATATGGGCACCAAAAAATACCAATACCAATTATAAATCTCGGTGCGTTTGTGCAATATTGCACACTAGTGCTTCTATGTGAGACTGCGCACTGGTGTGTTTCAACGACCTATGGGCACCACAAAAATACCAATACGAATTAGAACACTCGGTGCATTTTTTTGATACTGCATATCGGTGTGCTTCTATAAGACTACGTACCAGTGTGTTGATACGACATATGGGCACCACATAAATCTCAATACCAATTAGAACGGCCCCGTGCTTTGTATCACCTACAGTGCATGTGGTTGTATACCTTTACTGCCTGGTGCATGCACCTTCGACTGCCCCGGGCCGAAATTCTATATGACAAGCACTGGTGCGTTGACACCTTAGTAGCGCATAGATGAAAAAAAACATCCGTGATAACCTCTGGTTGCCTAGGTTTTTTTAGTTGTGTTGAAATTCTGTTAAAAGCTTCGCCAAAACCTCCGTTACCAAAAACAGATGTTGTAGAAAATGTTTTTTTGATAATTTTGGCCAATTTTATAACACTAAAACCTCCTTTATAACATTTGCTAGATGGTATTTTCCTTGTAGTGTTACTTGCTCAAATTTTTTTGTGTAGTCCATACTTTCTCAGGTATGGGATGGTAGTGGTAATTTATTGACCCCTCTTTACACACATTATCAATACCTAGTATTACAACATCACAAAATCTATTCAACAATTCATGATTCTCTTATATTAGTTATTGTTCTTCACCCTAGTATAATGTGTGTCTAAAATGGAAATGCAAGCAACAAGAAAACTAAGTGACTAATATGTCATCGAGAAGGGACACACATAATATTTTATGGGATCATAAAGCTTCCCATTTATTCCTTATGTTTATACAAGATAAAGTAGCTCTCCAAGAGGTTGCATATTAGACATTAGTACATGGAGTTAGAGAAACATTATCTCAAGATGAGAAGTTACCTTGGCCCTCCACTTCCCTTCTATGAAGGAGGCAACCAAAAAAGTAGAAACCCTGGAAGGTTTATATCTCAAGGAAGAAATATTTCACAAACATGATCCCTTAGAAACCAATAACCAACATTGTAAAGTATTCAAAGAGGTGGCCCTACATAATGTAGTATGATAGGGAGAAAATATCTATAGTAGGGACACTAATTATGATGATTTCATGCTCAAAATGGAAGGTAGCTTAAGGAACGAGAAATAAAAATTAGAAAGGGAACACCTATAAAAGGAATAGGGTAGCAAAGAAAGTTTAAACCAAGATAACAGCAAAAAAAGAAATAATGGAAAAGGAAGTTGAATCATTGAGGCTTCAAAAGGAATAGGAATTTGTAGCCAAGGAAATAGTAGAAGAGGAGAATAGAGAAAAAGAGGTTGAAGAGCTAAGGATTCGAAAGAACTAGATGAAAAAAATAAGAAAGAATAATAAAAAATGAAAAATGACAATAAAGAAGATGAAAAGAGAAAGATGAAAAGGTAAAATGAGAAGAAGAAGAAAACTTGAAAAAATAGAAAGAAGATAAGGAAGCCCAAGCAATACTTCTTGCTTGCTTGTTTGCTTATGCCTTGCTTCCTTATATCATTCTCATTCCAACAATGTTAATGTTATCTATTATGGGTGGCTAGCATAAATAAAGTCATGATACTCCCATGTGAGTTTCCTCCTAATGTTGGATCACGTGGGGATTTAGATCCATTCACCAAAATACGAGATTCCATCACTTGTCTGAAAATTATGTGTCTTTCCTTCCTTCACCTACTTGAATATGTTGAAAGCCATGATATCCTTGTGCAATCCATATTTAATATTCTCCCATAGATCCATCAAGGCTTGATTTTGAATACCCCTTACTGTCTACGACTAATCCTTATATGACAATGTAAGTTGAACTTTGACGCAATAACACTACTCTCCAAACGCCCAAAGGAGAGGTTGGTCAACTCGTGATGTGGCTCAAGTTGTTTCTCTTCGTTTATTTGACACCAACTCTAGACCGCAACTTTATAATAAACCCATTCGGCCGTGTTTTAATAATTAATCGTGTAATAACCCTGGCAATAATGTTATTATTCTGGGATTTTATATTAATAGCCCAACACTTTATGAACAAAAGACTTTTTAATAGCCCGTGGATTCGGCCCCACCTATAACTCAATGGGCCAATCAAACGCATGCATCGTACCTCTTTTATCGTCCGCACACCTCCGTTATCGTTCGAGCATCTATGGCAGGCGACCACCCTCTGATTGCCTTTACCCAGATCAACGACTCTGAGCGATTTCGCTCGACGTCCTGGTACGAGGGATAACGTGCGTTGGCGCGTTTTAACCAGCGGTTTTGAAACGGGTCCCTTGCCACGTGTCGATTCCTGTATGGAATCGCTCCAATTCATAAAATACCACCTACGCCGCAAAAGTGGTGCGATGAGGGGGCAATCCGCCTTTGTAAATCCGCCGTGGTTTTTGCTACAGTGCTCAACCAAGGTTAAGTCGGGGTTGTGTTCTCCTACGTATTTCCTCGTTTATTAACCCCGGGTTTAATCTCCGGTTGGGGAATTCAATTAACACAACAAACGAAATTTTTTTCTTTATACGGGAATCTCACCAACATTAAACAGGATTCCACAATCACTATTTCACTACACAGGCCTCGCCTGCGGTGGGATAATTTCGCAGGGTTATCCAACAATTTACAGGAATTCAAGACAGAGAACGAAATTCCTAATACACAATTGCCTCGTAATCAAACGAACCTCCACACAATTAACATTTCAAGACAATTAGACAACCAACAGGACTGAAATTCATTTAATTGGAAGCAATCGACAATGCACCAAGTTTTATTGCAGAATCTCTATTCTATTCTTCTTCTCTCTCCCTCTATACATCCGAAGGATACAATTATATACATTACAGAGTGACTCTTCGGTTCTTTAGTGAGGACCGTTTAGAAAACCAACAGTCTAATTACAATAATTCAGTGTAACGGATGTATGAAAATTGGACTAGCTAGACTATTCGACCCCTACAACTCTAACTACTCTGAAATGAAACAGTCAGCTGAGGTATTGACACCTAGTTGTTACAATGTTGGTGATTTCGAATCCTCCTAGCCACAACATGTGGACAAAACCTTCTACATTGCTGGCTAGTGTCTAATGCCCCTGCATCAGACTCCAGAGGGCAATCTTCTTCATGGGCTCCTGTCCATGAGCTCTTCCACTGATCTGCCTATCTTCTGCAACATTTATTCAGTCATCCAAGTGGCATCTTCCTCTGGCTTATCCTTCCATTTGATCAAGTACTGAAAGTACTCTTGTCCTCTGGTCCTTCTGAACACCCTTTTATCCAATATCTTCTCTGGTTGCAATGGCTGTGCTGGAGGTAGCTGCTCTTTCCACTCAATCCGTTCCTTGTCTACTGATCCTTCTTCTGCACCATCATCTTCATACTTGTACAAATCTGCGACATTAAAAATGGGAGATATTCCAACATCAGGTGGCAATTCAATCTCATAAGCATTTGCAGAAAACTTCCTAAGTATCTTGCATGGCCCAATCTTTTTGAACTTCAGTTTATTATACTGCTTCTTTGGGAACCTCTCCTTTCTCAAGTGTGCCAAAACCTAATCTCCTACTTCAAAAATAAAATTCCTTTCTGCTCAATTCTGCTCTACTTTTGTATTTGATGCTGCTGTCTTGTAATTGTTGCTTCACTTATTCGTGTATGGCCTGGATCTCTGAAGCAAATTCCTCACCATCTGCACTCCTTATCTCTGCCCTTCCCAGATCTCTTAACTCTGATATTCCTCTGGGGTGCATTCCATAAACAATGTGGAATGGGCTCTGCCCTGTGCTCCTATTTGGTGAGTCATTATATGCATATTCTGCTTGGGGCAAAATATGGTCCCACTGCTTGGGATGCACTCCTGCAAGACTTCTCAACAGATTTCCCAGACTCCTATTCACTACCTCAGTTTGTCCATCAGTCTGAGGATGATAAGCTGAGCTGAAACTTAGTTTGGTACCAAGTTTCTTCCACAATGTCTTCCAAAAGTGACCCACAAATCTGGTGTCTCTGTCTGAAACAATACTCTTGGGCAACCCATGCAATCTAACAACTTCTTTGAAAAACAAGTTAGCAACATGGGTGGCATCACTAGTTTTATAACATGGAATAAAATGTGCCGTTTTGGAGAATCTGTCCACCACAACAAATACTGCATCATTCCCTCTCTGAGTCTTGGGTAATCCTAGAACAAAATCCATACTCACCATGTCCCAAGGCCTATCAGGGATAGGCAAGGGAGTGTACAATCCTGCATTCTGGCTCCTTCCTTTAGCATACTGGCAGATTTTGCAATTCTTCACAAATTTATCCACTTCTGCTCTCATCTTGGGCCAGTAATAGAAATTACTCAGCTGCTCATAAGTCTTGTCAGTACCAAAGTGTCCAACAAGTCCTCCACTATGCTTCTCTTTGATCAAATTTTCTCTCATGGAACATTTTGGTACACATAGTTGGCTTCTTCTGAATAACAAGTCCTCCTGCAGGAAATAATCCAGCCACTGGCTTCTATCTGTTAAGACAGGGTTACTACATGCCTCAAATGCTTCTTTAAAATATGGATCTGTTTTATACAATTCCCTGAGAAAATCAAATCCTGCAACTTCAAAATTAGTTTCTTCCACAAGCATGTGTCTCCTACTCAAAGCATTAGTTGCTTTATTGGCTTGGCCACTTATATGTTTCAAGACAAAATTAAAACTTTGGAGATACTCAACCCATTTAGCATGCTTATGTTTCAACTTGGGTTGTTGTACAATATACCGCAAAGCATGATTGTTAGCATACAATACAAATTCCCTGGACATCAAATAATGTCTCCACTTCTTCAGTGCCTGAAAAATTGCATAGAATTCCTTCTCACAAGAGGAATACCTTCTTCTGGTGTCATTAAGCTTCTCACTGAAATATGCCATAGGCCTATCATCCTGACTCAACACAGCTCCAATGGCCTCTCCACTGGCATCACATTTTACTTGAAAAGGTTTAGTAAAATCAGGCAGAATCAAAACAGGCTTCTCTGTTATCTTTTTCTTCAAAACTTTAAAATTTCTTTCTGCTTCAGCAGTCCACTTAAATGGTTGTTTGCTCTTCTTTATTGTCTCAATTATGGGTGCATTGATCTTACTGAAGTTTCTTATAAACTTTCTGTAAAAACTAGCAAGTCCATGGAAACTTCTTACCTCAAAAACATTCCTGGGTGAAGGCCACTCCACAATTGCCTTAACCTTTTCCGGGTCCATCTTCAATCCTTCTGCAGAAACAACAAACCCCAAATACACCAACTCTTCCTTCATGAATGAGCATTTCTTCAGATTTATCAGCAGTTTCTCTTGGTGCAGCTTCTTCAAGACATGATTAAGATGCCTTAAATGTTCTTCTTTAGTTCTGCTGAAAACTAATATATCATCCAGATACACTATCAAAAATTTACCAATGAATTCTTTCAATACTTCATTCATAAGTCTCATGAAAGTGCTAGGTGCATTTGACAACCCAAAAGGCATTACCATCCATTCATACAGTCCTTCATTTGTTTTAAAGGCAGTTTTCCACTCATCACCCTCTCTTATTCTAATCTGATGGTATCCACTCTTCAAATCTATCTTTGAGAAATACTTAGCACCACTCAAACAGTCCATCAAATCCTCAACTCTGGGCAAAGGGAATCTGTACCTGATTGTGATCTTATTGATTGCTCTGGAATCAGTACACATCCTCTAGCCTCCATCTTTCTTTGGGCTCAATACTGCTGGTACTGCACATGGACTCAAACTTTCTCCGATCAGCCCCTTGTCCACCAATTCCTGTACTTGTCTCCTGATTTCCTCATTTTCTTTGGGAGTCATTCTGTAGGCTGCCTTATTTGGTAGATTTGAACCAGGGATAAAATCTATCTGATGGCTGATCTTTCTCATAGGTGGCAGCTCATCAGGTAAATCATCCACAACAATGTCACAGTAATTGTCTAACATCTCTTGTATCTCTACTGGTAAATCAGAAATCTTTGTAGAAGTAAGAACTTCCTTAGGTTTGCAAACCAAAGCAAAGCTTACCTCTTCATCTTCTATCTGCTGCAGATATTTCTTTCCACTCAGCAACAAGGTCCTTGGATCAATCACTCTACTGGATGGCTCTCCTTCTTCCATGCGTATCAATGTATGGTGTACCCCATCCTTGAAGAACTTGTAAGTGTTCTTCTTGCCATCATGCACTGCTGCTCTGTCAAACTGCCAAGGTCTACCCAGCAGTATATGACACACATCCATGGGCATTACATCACACAAAACCTTGTCCTTGTAATTTCCCATTTGCAGCTCTATTTCACACTGTTCTTTCACAACCAGCTGGTGCCCTTTATGTAGCCAGGACACCTTGTAGGGAGTGGGGTGCTCCCTAGTCTTCAACTTCAACTTTTCTATCACCTCCGTGGAAACCAGATTGTCTGTGCTGCCACTATCAATGACTAGCTGGCAGCATTTCCCTTGGACTTTGCATATGCTCCTAAACAAAGTCTTCCTTTGTGCAGGCTCAGTGACCTCTTTGGCTTGCTTCAACAAGACCTTATTTACCACCAAGGATTCTCCCCTCTCTGGAAGAATTTCTTCTTCAATTTCTGCCTCTTCTCCAGCCTGGGCAACAACAACATTTCTTGGACCAGCACCCACATTCTCTGGACACTCATAGTGCTTATGTCCCACTCCCTGACATCTATAACACCTCAACTCTCTACCTCTGCCTCTGTCTCTGCCTCCTCTTCCTTTTCCTCTGTAAGGACCCCTTCTGCCATTTGCATCCTCCTCTGTAGATGCATTCTGAGGTGAGCTACTGTTAGCTCCATCCCTGGGTGTAGGCTTTCCTCTACCACCCTGACTTCCCTTCCCACAGAAAGTACCTCTCTTCTTGGCAGACTGTTTTCTCAGGAGTTTCTCCTCTGCTTTCAAGGCCATCTGATAGGCCTCTTCCACTGTCTTAGGAGACAGAAGACCAATCTCATCTTGGATCTCCAGCTTGAGACCATTCACATATCTGGCAGTCTTCTCTGGTGTATCTTGAAATTGCCCAGCTCTTATGCTTACTCTGTAGAATTCCTCTGTGTATTATTTTACTGTTAGCAACCTCTGTCTCAGGTTCTGCATTTGCCTATGTAATGTCAACTAGTAATCACTAGGCAGGAATTTACATTTCAACTTAGCCATCATTCTGGTCTAGCTCTTGATAGGTTGCTTGCCAACTCTCCTCCTATCTACCTGCACTCCATCCCACCAAAGTGCAGAATGTCCCTTCAGCTTTGTTACTGCAAACTTGACTTTTTTATCTTCACTTATTTCTTCATAATCGAAGCACTTGTTTAATTCATTTATCTAGTCCACCAGCTCCTCTGGATTCAGTCCCCCTGCATAGCTTGACACTTCAATCCTGGGCTTAACTGTAGACCCTAGAATGGTTCTAAGGAGCCTCATGTCAGGAGGAATTTCATCATTTTCTTCTGTTTCTTCTGTCTCAGGTTCGCTGATGTCTTCAGGATCTCTGGGCTGTCTTTGCTCCATGGCATCTATTTTGGCCTCGACCCTCTGCAACATCCCCAACACCTCAGCGTTGGCAACAGGTCTCCTTCTGCCAGCACCTCTACCAACTCGGATTGCCATGTCAGCAAAACAACTTCAGACTGGCTCTGATACCACTAATGACGCAACAACACTACTGAAAGTCACCCAAAGGAGAGATTGGTCAACTGTGACATGGCTCTGGTTGCTTCTCTTTCATTTATTTATCAATTTCAAAGAAATTGACAATTAAACATATCTGCAACTTTATAATAAATCCATTCGTTGTGTTTTAATAATTAACTATGTAATAACCCTTGGCAATAATGTTATTATCCGGCGGGATTTTATATTAATAGCCCAACACTTTATGAACAAAAGACTTTATAATAGCCCGTGGATTCGGCCCCACCTATAACTCGATGGACCAATAAAACACATGCACCGTACCTCTTTTATCATCCGCGCACCTCCATTATCGTTCGAGCATCTATTGCAGGCGACCACCGTCCGATTGCCTTTACCCAGATCGACGACTCTGAGCGATTTCGCTCGACGTCCTGGTATGAGGCATAACGTGCGATGGTGCATTTTAACCAGTGGTTTTGAAACGGGTCCCTTGCCACGTGTCGATTCCTGTATGGAATCGCTCCAATTCAGAAAATACCACCTACGCCGCAAAAGCGGTGCGATGGGGGGGCAATCCGCCTTTGCAAATCCGCCGTGGTTTTTGCTACAGTGCTCAACCAAGGTTAAGTCTGGGTTGTGTTCTCCTATGTATTTCCTCGGTTATTAACCCCGGGTTTAATCTCCGGTTGGGGAATTCAATTAACACAACAAACGAAATTTTTTTCTTTATACGGGAATCTCACCAACATTAAACAGGATTCCACAATCACTATTTCACTACACAGGCCTCGCCTGCGTTGGGATAATTCACAGGGTTATCCAACAATTTGCAGGAATTCAAGACAGAGAACGGAATTCCTAATACACAATTGCCTCGCAATCAAACGAACCTCCACACAATTAACATTTCAAGACAATTAGACAACCAACAGGAATGAAATTCATCTAATTGGAAGCAATCGACAATGCACCAGGTTTTATTGCAGCATCTCTATTCTATTCTTCTTCTCCCCCTATACATCTGAAGGATACAATTATATACATTACAGAGTGACTCTTCGGTTCTTTAGCGAGGACCGTTTAGAAAACCAACAGTCTAATTACAATAATTCAGTGTAACGGATGTATGAAAATTGGACTAGCTAGACTATTCGACCCCTACAACTCTAACTACTCTGAAATGAAACAGTCAGCTGAGGTATTGGTACCTAGCTGTTACAATTTTGATGATTTCGAATCCTCCTAGCCACAACATGTGGACAAAACCTCCTACATTGCTGGCTAGTGTCGAATGCCCTTGCATCAACTTTCCTATTAAAGGCATATGCAGTTGTGTTCAACTTACCTAACCAATATTGTTTTGCTTCCTTCCAAGGCATGGTGAAGAGAACCCGATAAAATCTTGGAACCAACTTCTTGAAGGATTTGAGCTTTGATACCACTTAATATGGACCTAAGAGTCTTGCCCAATTTTTTTTGTTTCATCATCTCTAATTTTTCAATATTACATTGCCTTATATGCAGTAGATTGGCCAAACCATGCCTACTATAACTAGATTAATTCTTTCCATTCAAATATTATCCATAACTTTACCTTGTACTACACCAATTAGACAACGCACTAAGTCCTACTCAACTTAACCTCAAATGTACCATGTGCATGTCCAATCATGGCCTAAAGCATTCCCAATAGTGCTTAGTTTAGTTAGTATATAGGAAATAACACAAAAATATAAAAATTATTAACATTCAACACATAGAGAATATAAAACATCACATGTGGTCGAGTGATACCAAGACAATTCGAAATACTCTTTTACTTATTTCATACAAGAATGATACAATGATACAAATAGGGAACTACAAAATTAATATGTATAAAGACTAAGCTGAACCCAATCTATATAAATTCAAGTAATATGTATGCAGACAAGAATGATACAATGATATATGGGTTAAGTTTAGTCTTTTCCCATATTAGCATATGTGTGTGGAGATTTACATTAGCAAGGGATTGTCAAAGGGCTTATATTTTATAAAGAAAGATTCTTGATGGATGAAAGAATTGGATTATGAGAATACAACATATTTCAAAATAAAGACTTTTGATGAATGGAATAATTGGGTTATGAAAATACAACATTTTTTATATTTCAAAAGAAAGACTTTTAATGCATGAAATAATTGGATTATGATAATACAACATTTCTATGACAAATATATTAAGAAAGCATGACATTTGTAATATTCATATTGTCATACACAAGCCTATCCTAAAACAAAAAAAAAGAAAAATAATTTATAAGAAAAAGATTGAAAGCACTCATATATTTCACACAAAGGTGTATGAGTTCAACACACACACACACACACACACACACACACACACACACATATTACATTCAGATTACTCTAATATATAGAGTTTCTCAGATCTAACTTATTCCTAAGTTAGAAAGAGAGGTTGAGAGAATTTCTCAACCATCATAAACTAACATCTCAAATATAGGATGTAAGCATTAATTCCAACATCCCCTCTTAATGCTTACATTACATGAATTTATTGAAATCACAATCATTCTTTGGCTTCTCAGTATAGGCTCCATCAAGTTGCCTCATAACCCTCGTAAAGGTATAGTCTACAAGTTGGATTCCCAAGTTCGACTCCTGAACTCCTGAATCAAGGACCCCCTGAAGTCAATTACTGGACAACATCCAAAGCTGTCACATAACCTCATTAGAAGACCACTCCACGTCTTCAACGAATGAGGGATCCTTCCCTAGATCCACAACTTCCATTTTATCTGGAAAACCATCCATATTGAGCCTTACTTCCACTCGATATATTAAAACACAATTGATTACATGTTTGCAATAGTTGAACTGCTAGTCATTCTATGGACGAACTCCCATCTACTGAGATACATGGGTGTTAACCATTGTACTCGCCAGTTATCTAGAGAAGTCGTCTAGATACAAAATGTATCTAGAATCAATTATTACATCAAACACATATTTCATTAAATTTGGAAGTATTCCGTCGATCTAGAAGTTAGAACTCTAACTAGATTAAGTTTTTTCAAAATGTGGAATTATAAAATCACTAAGTTTACTAATTTTAATGTAGATCTTCACCATTTTTGGTGAAAAAATTATCATGGTAAACTATATAAAACAAATTTATATAAAATTACAAAAGCAAATCTTTCACATGTTAAACTTGGATTCCTTACATTATCTCTTTTGAGATTTTTTATGGTTTGTACTAAAAACTAAGTTTGTTAAGGTTATCTTATGAAAATAATGTTGTGTATGTTACTACTATTAAATTTATGAAAATAATATTGTGTATGTTATTATTATTAACCCATTTAATTATAACTTGATATAGTAAATATCATGTATGTGTTAAGTTACAAATATTACTAAGACAATGTTGGCACAATTTAAAAGACTATCACCTTTGCAACACTAGTAATATGGTTGAAGATGAAAAAACCTCTTAGATCATCCAGTTTATACTCATATTGGATTTAAATTTCAAAATATTTGTGGCGCTACCAACCTTCTTGATATTTTAACTAAACAAAATGATGATGATCTTGAGACACTTCTTTTAAAGCTTTTTGAGCATAGCAATAAAATTCTAAAGAATTTTGAGTAATATATTTATGGATTATTATATACCGTATTTGGTCTTAGTGGATGATAATCATCATTATCACCATCATAATTACATACATTTTTTTTACTTCTAATTACTTTACAACATATTCATTTTTTCTTTAATTATAGCCGATATTATTTTTCTAGAACATTAGTAACAAAGTAATACAATTTGATTATTTTCAAGTACAAAAGGAAAGAGAAAATTGAATAAACTATTTATTACAAATGTTTAGTTTTTATTCGTGGAGTGTTTAAGGATATTATATTCAAAAGAACATATTGAAATTCATCTAAAACTTAGATTCCTTACATTATTTCTATTATCATGAATATTTATATTTATGTATTAAATTTGACTCGTGAATAATATATTTTGTAAAACAAATCTTACCTAGTATAAAGTTATTTAACAATATATTAATATTGTGTTTGTTTCTATAATTGACCATTTTAAATTGACACTAACTACTTTTCCTATGTTGAGAAAATTTATTATACTAGTACAATGTTGGCACCACTTCAAAATCTATAAGAGGAAATATTTTATAAGTCTAGTTGTGTTGTTCAATGATCATAATCATTTTTTTATAAATTACAGTGCAACAAAACAACAAATTTGATTTATATCAATTATAATAAGGAATATTAAGGAAAACTCACTTCAAACATTATTACAAGTGTCTAAATTTTTTTCATTAAGTGTTTAAATGGTTTATATTAAATATAATACTAATTAGCTACTCCAGTATTGTTTTTAAGTGCATTATTGAATTTGATTATGCATATTTGATATGGTGAGAACTCACGTTTGTCAAACAAAGCTTTGAAAAATTAAATATTTTATGGCAGCGTCATTTTATTTGTATCACCACATGATTACATTGAAATACTAAATAATATAAAAATTCTCCAAAAATAATATGAAGTGAATATTTGATATACAACAAATATTGAAAAGTGTGTCAAAATGTATATTAATAGAACCTTAAAAAAAAATTTACATTCATGAATCATATAAAACTAATCTTAAGATATTCACTCAAGTAGGTCAAGAATAGCTTCTAAACCATATTTATTTATCTTGGTATTCTTGTAATGTTCTTTCTTTGGCATCCATGCCCACACTATGGTATTAATTAGAATAGAGCAAAGTTTCGTGTCATCAGGATTTGGTATCCGATATTGATCTAAAAAGTTTCCATTGTATTCCCTGAAATAGGATTCCACAAATCAACCTTTACATGAATATTCTCAATTTCATTGTCCCTAAAGATATCTGAGATGGATTTTTCCATCCAAACCATCTCTCATGCATCCTAATTTCTTGATCTAACTAGCACATCTTTCCTTTCTCAACATAAATCATTGGATTGAATGTTGGCTTTGGTTTGTTTCATTTGGGTCCAACATATATTGGTTCATCTATTGCTTTATCAAAATCTCCATCCATAATACTTGAGATTACATGGAGTGCATTATGATCAACATCAACAATGTGCCTTTTCTTGGGCTAGAAATCCTCAGAAGATGAATCATTTCCATCTATTATTCTATGGTCATTATAGATTCCATCTAATGTATCAAGAACTCTTTCCCAATACACTACTTTATTTTTCCATTCCTTTGTAAAAATTGGTGAATCCTCATTCCTGATAGTGTGTTTCCACATTTTTATGTATGATGTTATCTCTTCCTTTAGTTCTTTTAAATAGGCATCATTATTTTTGGAAGCTAATAAAGATGGGTTCTCTATGGGAACAATAGGTCGACCTTCATCATATATATTCCATAACTCAACTGATTCTGACCACTCAATATATCTAATGGATTCTTTGTACCTGTTGTAGCCTCTACAACACCCTCCAAAAAACCCCCATTTTTAAAATTTTTGGAGCCCCTCGAGCAAAAGTTAAGTAAAAGTCAGGAAGACTAAGTCGCTAAGTTGCAAATCCTAAATTTGTGGAAAACTGCGACCCCGCGACCCTGAGGTCGCAAGGTCGCAAGGTCGCGAGGTCGCATTCCCCTCGAATCACCTCAACATGCGACCTTGCGACCTCATTAAATACCCGCATGTGCGACGCTTTTATATATTGGAGGTCGCTAAGTCACATTTCGTATATGCGGCGGATAGAAAAAAACGGCTCTGATAGGTCGACTGGAGTGCGATTTTCCCGAGTAAGTTTCCGTTTTTCCTCTTGTTGTTTCCTTTCTGATTATTCTTGCCAAATCCCTACATTCCCCAGCCTTTAAATTGTCATTTGCCTCACCCATTGTGTTCATTTATTGCTTAGGGTTTTCTTCTGATTCCAGTTTTCATCACACTTTCCTAACTCATCACAATTTCTTATCCAGCTTCTCATGGCTTGTTCCCTACTCCAAAAGCTATCCCTTGACTCTGTCTGGACCCATTTAGCCTTGCATTTTTCCAGTTAAATGGAAAACAACCCCACGCAGCGCGCGCCCAAAACCCCCGGCAAGCCCTAGCGCGACTTGCGACCTCGCGACCCCGCGACCTAGTCGCAAGGTCGCAAGGTCGTACTTTCACTTGCCAAACTTACCACTTCGTGACCCCGCTGACCTAGTCGCAAGTCCCAAGGTCGCATCCCTTCCATTTTTAGAAATCTCGCGATTTAGCGACCCCGTGACCCGCCTCGCGCACGCAAGGTCACATTTCCTATTTTTCCCGAAATTTTCAACCCTGTTTGCACCCAACACCCAATCGCAAGGTCGCAAGGTCACATCTCTTCATATTTTTTCTTACAATCTGCGACCCCATGACCAAGTAGACCAGTTATTCAGTTTTGCCTGTGTCCCAGTTGAAGTAATTGATAAATGTAATTGGTCTTATATCATCATGGCGTCTTTCTTATCTTGGGAATCTTTCATGAATATGACAGGTGAATTTGAAGCAGACTTGGAGTGTATACATGTCCTCTCAGATTCCAGCGACATGGGACCTCCAGTGTCCCGGAAGAAAGACAAGCACTTGGCAGTGGAAGATGTGGAGATGGACATGCCAATGTCCCCACCCCCGATATACAGAGATACTCTTTGCACATTTGCCAAAGGGGACATCATGCGTTGGTACCAAGTGTACACAGAGTTCGACAAAATGGAATTCCCAGAAGACCTCCCGGATCGGGAAATATACTTACAGGTTAAAAGATCCAAGCTACATCTTGCAGGTGCTCACCCGGCCATATTCCCGTGCCCAGAGGTGATAGATTGGATTATACAGAAAACAGATCCCAAGAAGTTCGTGATCAGAGACATCGAAGGCAAGGCTTTCGCAACGCTTAAAGGCTCAAATGCCCATGTCTATTACTCTTTGCCTGAGCGAGAAGTAGAATTCACAGAAGATTGGGCCAAGGCTCATGCAGTTCCTGTAGTTGACACTATAAGGCAATGGTGGGAGGATCCCGAAAAGTTTAAGGTCAAGAAAGAGCAGGAATATCCAGTGGCGAGCCTGAGAAAGGTATATAAATTAGTAGCTGCCATGCTTTGCAGATTGTACGGGAGCCCCGATGCCACCACCTTCAACGACACGTGGGAAACTCTCATGGAATATGTCACAGTGCACGGCACCCATTTCAACTGGGCTAGCATATTGATGACCTCCATGCATACAAATTTATCCTCTGCATTGGTACCAGACGAAGGAATGCATTCAAAATTCTATATGGCCTCTTATTTATTGGACACCGTCTATTCAAGGTTGCATTTTGAAGGATGGGCACATAACTGGGATCCCACACAGACCCGCGCAATTCATCTACAAACCAAGGTGTTTTAGGAGTCCAGGTATAAACCAGATATAGAGCCAATCTCCCAAGTATTCATCCCCGCTCTATACAGAAAATTATTCGGCCAAGACACCCCTTGCATGTCTTGGCAAGCCAGGGAGACGCTAAGCCAAGTGGCGCATTGGTTTCCTTTCGCCGAATATACATTCATCCGAGTCTTTGGCTCGTTCAGGGCACCACGTGCTATGCCTCGTTTTGTTACAGACAAAGTGCTCATGCAAGAGGTCTACTTCCAAATGTCCTCGGGTTTCTCCAGGGTCCTGTCCAAAGGTAAGAAGAAGTCGTGGCCCGCGCTACCCCTCACTATCGGTGCATACACAGTGAAGGACTTCAGAGAGGTAGAGGCAGAGGGAGAAGAGGTGAAAAGTTATCACTTTAGGGCTTTAGAATACTGAACATACGACCCGGAGCGGATAGTTCCTAGACATTGCAAGAAGGCTAAATTCAAATGGAACTATCAGCATGTTGAACGCCCAGGAGAAGATGAAAGAAGGAACTGGTACAATGCAGATAGACAACTTGCTCCGGGGGCAGACTCTAGCCAAGAAGACCTGGATGACCAAAACTTGGAAGAAAGGAGTCATAAATTAGGAGGTGCTTCTTCCTCTCTAGCTAAAAAGCCTCGGACCAGTACGGGGCAGGATACCTCTACCCAACAGAAAGAAATAGAGGCCAAAGCCCAGCAAGAGAGAGAAAAGAAAATGAAAGAGGATGAGGATAAACGCAAGAAGAGCCTAAAGGAAGAATAGAAGAAGAAGCAAGCCGAGGAGGCCAAGAAGGAAAAGGAGGAAAAAGAGGTGAAGGCTGCAACAGAGCGGGCACTCAAGGAAGAGCTAGACAAAGCAGAAGTTGACCGCCAGAAGAAGGCAAAGCAAGCTACAGAAGCTGAATGGAAGAGGAAAGCTGAAATAGAAGCAGCAGCAAAAGCAGAGCTCAGGCAGAAGAAAGAACATGAGAGGGCAGAAGCCGAACGCCTACAAAGGGAAAAGGAGGAAAAGAAGAAGAAAGAAGAAGAGGATGAAATGCTAGAAAACATCGAGGTATCTCCCCTTGAGGTACCTCTAGTCAGTACACGAGCCCCGCTCTCTGATGCCAGATCCTCCCAGGGACAAGAGGAGGAGGTATTCGACCTCACCAGGCTCACATTCGATCAATTCTCCTTCAAAATCCGACAAGAGAAAAGAAGAAGCCTGGCGCAAAATCCTTCCACCACATCCACGGTCACAACCGGCAAAGACATAGTCCTTGATACTAGGACTAATCCCGTAATGATAGCATCAGCTGGCACAGCTTTCACTACGGCCACGGAAGAAAATGTGACTAGAATGAGTAGAGAGATCGTTTCTCTAAAAAATAGACTACAGGAAGTAGAACAACGGGAGAAAAGGGCAGAACAGGAGAGGAATGTATTAAAAGAGGAGGTTCAAAAACTCCGAAGAAAAACTCCCCCCTGTCAATGAAGTTCCTCTTGCCATTCCAAAGGAGTGCGATGTATTAGAGGCGACCATGAGGCAAGTGTATGGGGAAATGTTCACCATAAAACAAACAGTTGCCCCATTGGTAAGAGCACGAGCGGAAACTAAGCAGAAACATGAGCATCTGAAGGAGGCCTCAGTTGTTTTGGACAGGATGATGGACTGGACAGTTCAGTAAACCTTAGGCACTTGAGCATTTGCCAAGGAAGGATTGGATTCATACGCAAGATGCCAAAGTCCAAATTCGTATGAAAATGCAGTCCAAGGATAAGCTGTCCAAGGATTTAGACAAAGTAATGTCTGCGTATGAACACCTGATCAGTGGCATCGATTCAATGCATAACCTTCACCATATTCCTTCACTGGGAGCATTGAACGAGGAGAAAACCTAGGAACAAGTAGATCAAGAGATCCAGTCATTTCTGCAACCCATCAAGCAAGCTGCTTCCGCTCCTGATCTTGCAGCGTCACGAGAAAACCTGGGTTAGTTTCTTGTCACGCCAGTTTGGATTTACACCAAGCTCGCCTCTCTTTCCAACCAGATCTCACAGAAAAAGGAAACTCTAGTCCCAAATGCTTTGGAGTGCATGCATCGGTTGAAAGAAGAAGTCCCTCTCGTTTCTCCCATAACAGCAGAGTATCAGACCTGGCAAGACTTCCTCAAATAACAGCAGATTGACGCGCCTGACCTCATAATTTTGCGTTCATCTTCATAGCCCAGTGGCAGTAGGTCGCAGGTCGTAGGTCGCAGTCTCCCTCCGGATCGCAAGGCAACTCAACAGGCAGGCAGGCGAAGAGTCAGGAAGCCCAAAGGGAAAGTTTTGTTCTATAAAACTCCCTCCGGGGAAAATGTAAAGGATCTTTTTTTTGGAGACTCAATAGCTATACAACATTGTATTGAAAGACAACACTCTTGTGCATATGAATACAGATACCTATTAAAACTTCTTTTGAATATGATGTGTTTTGCTGTGCGAACACTATGAGTATTTCTTATACAGTTTCAAACATCTTTTGATTAATGAATTTGCACTCTTATCGACATCATTTTATGCATTAAGGTTTTATGTACTCGTGTTAATGATGTTCAGTTTATATTTCTTGCTTAATGGATGTTAATGACTTTGTTTATTAGCATTTTGTTTTATCTTTCAGGAAGTAAAGGGGCATCTCGCCATAGAGAACTATATCTTTTGTGGTCAGAATAGCCTGCAAGAATAACCCCAAATATGTGTTGCTAACGACACCTCCTTCGGCGTGTATGCTTTATTAATTGTCTCGCTACGCATAGTGTTGTATACAGGTTTAATGCATCAATCACGTATCTTGTAATCGTGTGAATAAGTGTGTGTCCGTAGGTTCAATTGGGTTATTTTGAGACCAAAGGGAAGGTGACTTAAGCGGTAGCCAAACCCACACCCTGGATGGGATCCCTATTCCAAACGGTTCAAGTTCTAATTGGGACTTTCTACCGGGGAGATCCCCTACTGTTGGCCAGACATATTTTCCTGTCAACAGAATTGGCGCTAGAAGGAAGGCCTGATGGCATCCTCCCAGCAACCAACATTCCATCACAAACTCCCCATGGGGAGGTCATAAACGACAATCCTATCCCTCCCCCTTTGGAAGATATCCCAGGGGAGGAGGTTCCATATTAACAGTTGAGAGCCTTGCGCCTAGCTGCCCACAATCTCATCAGGGATTTGCGATATGCCCCAATCATGAATTTATTAACCCATAATAGGAACCCTACTGAAAACCTCACTCGTAATGGTGCACTAGTGATTTCCATACCTCAGTTGGTGAATATCATGGTTGAAGACCTTGCCACTGCTATCCAGAACAACGAATCGATTCCTGAACTCCAAATAGGTGAAGACGATTTTGGCATTACTAAACCTTTCCCTGACCCTCAGCCCAACCAGGCCCAACAGAACAACAACCAAGTGCTTCCCCCACCTAGGGAAGGTGATGAAGATAGAGGCTGAGGGAATGATGGTGAGGTAAATAGAGCCCGCAGGAATGAAGGCGAGGGAAATAGAGCCCACAGAAATGAAGGAGAGGGGAATAGAGCCCGCAGAAATGAAGGTGAGGGAAACAGAGCCCGTGGGACTGGAGGTAGAGGAGATAGAGGCCATGGCCAAGGACACCGTGCCAACCACCGCCGCCCAAACCTAAATAGGCCACCTATTTAAAATTGGGGGTACCTTAGAAACATGGCCAACCATGGGAAACATCAAGACGAACACTCTCGCCATGAGGGAGAAGCATCGGTGTCAGGTACGGGGAGTGAATCCGAGCCTGAGATCAGGCACCACCAGCAGGCTAGGAGAGTACAACCACTTGCCTGGATGGCCCAGTCCACATTAGATCTTTTGGGCCCCCTCCACGACCTGCCTAGGCACCCTGAGAAACATCTCCCCAAGTTCGATCCCGAGAAAGGCACCTTGGTTGAGGATCATATAAGCAGCTTCTATCTTTCCCTGCAAGTCATGAGGGTTCAAACAGATGACGTTTCTTGTCGCCTTTTTCCGCACACTCTTGAAAACAAAGCGGCCACCTAGTACCGCTCCCTCCCAAGTTCCTCTATTACGTCATGGAACCAGTTTCGTTGCGTATTCCTGCAGAAATTTTCAGAAGACAAAACCCCTTCCATGCTCCTTACAGAGTTAAGCACCATTAAGTGCCATAAGAAGGAGAAGGTTATAGACTTCAACCAGCGCTTTGCCACCATACTGCAAAAGTTTCCCCCCAACCTGGCATTGGACGACTCTATCACCATAGACTACTATACGAAAGCTCTCCCTAGGGATATCGCCGTTTCGTAAAATGTGAAGCTCGACCCACCCTTGCAGAAAACTACGCAGCAGCCCTCGCTGTAGAGAGAGACATGCTTTCTATAGGAGCCATCGATCACGAGGGGAGAGACAACCACAAACCAATCACGAAAAAGGGTCAGTCCTCCACAAACAAAACCACGGATAAAGAGAAGGATGCTTTCGACTTCGAGAGTATATCAAAGACCCTCAAGCTACTGACAAATGAAGTCTCTGACCTGAAAAGGAAGGGTATAAAATCCATGACTAACACCAAGGCACCTAATCTCTTTTTCAGAAATAGCAACCCCAACACCAGCCGACCCCCGTCCAACCCGAACACTATTCTTAACGTGGACGAAATAGGAAAAGATAACTTCTGTTCTTTCGACCAGGCTGCCCACTCTGAAAAAACATGCCCACAATGGATCGGCAGCATGACAGTAGTGGTAAATCAGCTTCTGGATGATCAAACCCCAGGGGATGTGGGGGAGGATGATGCTTCCAACCATGATGAGGAGTTGCCCCGGATGAGGAACCAGGGTCCTCGGTTCTTGCATTTGATATTATCCGCGGGGACAAAAATCTTACTGTCACTGACATCAACATGGCAGACGATCCTAAGGCCTAACCCGTAAGAAACTACAACCTTAGGAGAAAAGGACCGGTTCCCGAACCATCCTTTGAGGAGAAGAAAAGGGCTTTCTTAAGGAAAATCCTCCCCCCAGGGAATGAACAACAAGCTACCCCTGAGAAGCCCACCAATAACAACACCCGAGCAAATCAAAAGAGCAAGCTCCCGGTGGGGTCCCCCAAAACCACCACCGAGCCTTGTCCTCAATCCGATTCTGCTTATAACATTGTAGAGGACATGAAGAAAACCAGACCTAACATCTCCCTATATGAGCTTTCCCGCATCACAAATCAACAAGAACTCATTCTTAAAGCCTTCGCCAATACCTCAACTACGAAACCTGTGAGCAATACGTCCGCGCAAGCCAGTCTGAGTGTTCAGTCTATTGTGAACGCCATCAATGCAAATTCCAGGGGATCTACTCCTCCCTTCCTGTTATCTTTTGAGATTTTCAACTTCAACGTCCATAACTATCTAGTTGACTCCGGTGCGTCCACAAACATCATGCCCCTATCAGTTTGTAAGAAGCGGAACATCCGCCCGGAGAAAACTGACGCGAGGATCATCCAACTTGACATATCGCAGGTGCCAGCTGTAGGAGAGCTAAATAACGTCATCATCCGCCTTTCATCCGATTCTAGAGTCCACCAATGTATTGACATTGTGGTTGTTGACATTCCGGAAGCCTACAGCCTATTACTCAGCAGAGACTGGTCCAGCAAGCTGCAAGGGTATTTTGCCACTGACTGGTCCCACCTGTGGCTTCCTTACAAGGGTCGAAATAACCAAATCAGGGTAGAAAGCGAACCATATATGAAATATACTGTGACTGATTTGGATGCTACTAACGAACCCATCAGTTTTGCCTAGGAGGAGCTTGGCATGTGCTTCTTGGAAGCCATTTTCGGATGTTATCATCCTCCTCAGTCTCCAGTAGATCTCGAGATCCAGTCTGAACTAACACTCGTCGCGGAAGACCAAGCCACTCCCGTCTCACACCAAACTGAAGTCCTGCCCCAAACTACAACCCCAAAGGAGCAAGAAAATGACGTGTAGACCCTGTACTATGACGGTTCCAAAACCCACGACGGAGCTGGTGCGGGCTGCATCTTGCTAGACTCTCAAAAGAACAAATTCTTGATATCGTGTCGGCTTGAGTTCCAGTGCACCAACAATACTGCTGAATATGAAGCGCTCTAATCCTCAGACTCAAGAAGACATTGGATTTAAAGGTAAGGTGCTTACAAGTCATTGGAGACTCCGAGATCATTACTCGGCAGGTACGCAATACCATTCATTGTTTGTCTCCACATTTAAAAGCGTATCAACAGGAGGTATGGCGTCTTATTTCTGCTTTCGATGCGTTTGGAATTAAATCTGTTCTTAGAATGCACAATGCAGCAGCCGATACTCTGGCTAATGCTGCTACTAGATTTACCCCTTTGAGGGATGGCTTTTCTATTGAAGTTATATATAGACCCTTCGTGCCAGATAATATTACTAATTTACGCGTTTTTGATGATGATCAACAGATATTGGAATTTATGCTAAACACTGAAGTATTCAAAGACGCAACAATTGATGAGGCGGATCACGACCAAGCTTTGCAGGAAGAGCATGACCAACGCAAGGAGAACCCCATGCCCAAGGGGATAGTGTCACTTGAAAAGCTCTTTGATCTGCAAAGCCGTTTCCGCGGTCCCCCAAATACCAAAGTACAAAGTTCCATATTGGCTCATCGACAAGTGAACTTGGGATCAGATGAGAACCGGAAGTTCGTTAACCTTGGGAAAGACTGTACTGACGAAGAGACGCAGGCCTTTACCCAACTATTTCGGAAGTATCGAGACGTATTTGCTTAGACGTATGATGATTTACGTACGTACGATACTCGGATTATTCAGCATGTGATACCCATGAAGGAAGGCGTGAAACTGTTCCAACAGAAGCTCAGAAAAGTGCATCCTACTTTGGAACCGATGATCCTGAAAGAACTTAAAAAGCTGTTGGATGCACGCATCATCTTCAAAGTTCGTCACTCCACATGGGTGTCAAATTTGGTCCCGGTACGGAAGAAGTCTGGTAAGATCCGCTTATGTGTAGATTTCCGGAATTTGAATTGGGCCTCAAATAAAGACAATTACCCGGTGCCACCTATGGAACAAATATTGCAAGCTCTGTCTGGATCTGAGATGTTCTCCTTATTGGATGGGTTCTCTGGTTACAACTAGGTGCTGGTAGCTGAGCCGGACAGATTGAAAACTACCTTTCGGACCAAATGGGGAACGTTCGCTTTCAGGCGCATGCCTTTTGGATTGATAAACGCGGGGGCAACTTTCCAACGGGCCATGGATATAGCTTTCCGTGGTTTGATAGGGCAGAGCGTGGTAGTCTATTTGGACGACGTCACCGTGTTTTCGAAACACCGGGGCGATCATTTACGCCACCTCAAGCAAATCTTCGAGAGGTGCAGGAAGTACGGGATTTCACTTAACCCAAAGAAGAGTGTTTTCGCTGTGGCGGAAGAAAATTTGCTGAGCCACATTATAACTAAGCAAGGCGTTGTTGTAGATCCAGAGCGGGCGAAAGCCATTGCCCAGATTCCCCCCCCTGAGTAGTAAGAAAGCAATGCAATCTTTCTTGGGAAAAATCAATTTTGTCCGTAAATTCATATCGGATTTCGCCCAGATAGTCAAGCCTTTGCAGGGAATGATAAAAAAGAATGCAGTGTTCAAATGGAATCTGCCAGAAAAGGAGGCCTTTGAAAAAATCAAGCACGCTATAGCTGAAGCGCCATCCCTCCAAAGTCCAGATTTTAGCAGAGGCTTTATCCTGTATACTTTCGTTTCAGATTCATCACTTGCAGCAGTCCTTACGCAGAAAGACAACAACAATCATGAACGACCCATATCCTTCATGAGTATTGGTTTACAAGGAGCAGAATTGAACTACCCTAAAATTGAAAAGCAAGCTTATGCAGTCTACAAGGCGGTCAAACATTTCAGGCCATACATTTTGAAAAACCATGTCACGGTTTTCGTCCCTCACCCGGCAGTCTGCTCACTGTTTGTGCAGCAAGAGCTAGGCGAAAGGCGAGGCAATTGGGTGGCGTGCCTGCAAGAGTATGATTTAGAGTTCAAACCAGCACACACCGTTAAAGGACAAGGATTATGCCAAATGGCTGCGGAGGCTGCAAGTTCACATGGAGTTGAAGAGGAGTGTTGGGAACAGGAAATCGACCTGTATCAGAGTGACCATGTGCCTCAGCAGACAAGCCCTTCTTGGTACTCTGACATTTCAGGATACTTAGCCCAGGGCGTCCTGGACCCTACCCGACAGAAACGCGCAATAAGACTCAAAGCTGCATCTTACCAGCTGATCCATGGTAAGCTTTTCAAGAAACATTACGATGGAGTCATGCTACGCTGCTTGGAGCATGATGAAGCACAGAAAATCTTTACCGAGTTGCACGACGGACCAGCTAGAGGTCATTTTGCAGGCGATACCACTGCCCATAAGATAATGCGCGCAGGATACTATTGGCCAACCCTTTTCAGAGATGCGCATGCATATGTCCAGAAGTGCACTCAGTGCCAAAAATTTGCAAACTGGGAAGCACGGCCAGCCACTCCCTTACTATCAGTAGCAGTGGAGGAACCCTTTCAACAATGGGGTTTGGACGTCATTGGTGAAATCATACCTCACTCCTCCAAGCAACACCAGTATATTCTTACTGCTACTGATTATTTCACCAGGTGGGTCGAAGCAGCGCCTTTACGCCAAATCAATGATCAAGAGGTAATAGAATTCGTCACTCATTCCATCATCACCAGGTTTGGCGTTCCAACTTCCTTGGTTTTTGATAATGCAACTTACTTTTCATCTTTTAAATTATACGATTTTGCTCTGGAAAACGGTATTGTTCTTAAACATTTTGCAAATTATTATCCCCAAGGAAATGGGTTAGCTAAGTCAACTAACAAAAATCTTAATCGCATCATTAAGAAGACCCTGCTGTCGCACCAGCGCAACTGGCACAACGCTCTTCACAATGCACTCTGGGCCGACCGTGTCACGCCCAAGTCCTCCTTAGGCACCTCTCCGTATTTTCTCGTGTATGGAAAAGAAGTTGTTCTTCCTCCCCATTTGTCTTTCCCTGCCCTTCAGCTGTCCCAAGAATGTCATGGTACCCCATGCCCTACCTTGCAGACTCGAATCGACACCCTGTTGAAGTTGGAGGAAGAAAGACAAAAAAATCGGGAAAAGTTCGCCATCCACCAAAGCCGAATCAAGAGATGGTTTGATAGAAAGTCCGCAGGGAATAAGAACTTTGAGATAGGAGACCTGGTCCTGAAGTGGGATAAAGCTCACGAAGAAAAAGGAAAACATTCCAAGTTCCAAGCCCTGTGGACAGGTCCTTTCCAAGTTAAAGAGAAATTAGGTCCCCACACGTTTAGACTGCAAACTCTTGAGGGAAGAGTTGAGGCCCTCCCGGTAAACGGGCATGACCTCAAACATTACTTCACTTAGCAGTCCTTGGGGGCTACCTTATCCTTGTACCATAGTTTCCATTTTAGTTCCTTTTGTCAAAAAAAAAAAAATAAAAAAAAAAATAAAAAAAATTATAAAAGCGGAAGGACTTGTCAGAGCCACGCAATTGGCATACTGCAATAGGTTCTATGTTGATGGAAGGCCTTTTCCTGATAAACACGAAGGTGGTAAAAGCTTGTTTGCTACCGGCACCTAAACGCATCACATGATCTAGCTCAAGCCATCAGGCGGGGAGCCCAACTAGCAAGTTCGAGAGGGTGTCTGCAAAAGAAAGTGCGATGCAGTGGTAACTAGATCGGAAGGGAACAAAGGTACTCCATGCTACCTTAGGGCATCTGGGAAAAGCCAAAGTCCTCATACTAGACCAGGAGCAACCTCTCTGCAAGTAAAATAAGTCGGGATCCCTCATCCGCCCAGGAAAAATTGCCCATCTCAAATAAGTGCCACGAGCACATCTAAATGAGTGCCTCAAGCACATTCAAAATAAGTGCAATAGCACACTAATAAAGGGTAAAGGATTGAGAAAGGCTTCCTACACAGAGAGGTGATGTAACGACTCTATCGGGGTATTGACTAGGCTCGCTGGCAGCGGAGCAACGTTCACGATTCCTAGGCAGTGACTCCGCCGGGACCGAGAGGTTCGCTGGCAGCGGAGCAACACGATGAGGACAAAATAATCGTATCGGACCCTGTAGCCGCCTGGAGTTCTCCAACCCTTTCGGTCCTGAGACCTGAAGAAATGAAATTCGGTTTACCAGCACCCGAATGAGCCAGCAGACCAAGCAACCTCACAAGGTGCAAAAGGGCTAGGCAGTGTTGACCTTAAGGTAAAAGGAACAGCTAGCGAAGGCCCCTCCCTCCCGCCTCCAGGGCTAACCATCGACAGAGACTCTGAGTTCGTCCAGTGAATCGCCATTTGTTGTAGCCTCTACAACACCCTCCAAAAAACCCCCATTTTAAAATTTTTGGAGCCCCTTGGGCACAAAGAAAAGTTAAGTAAAAGTCAGGAAGACTACGTTGCTGAGTCGCAAATCTTAAATTTGTGGAAAACTGCGACCCCGTGACCTTGCGACCCCGCGACCCTGAGGTAGCAAGGTCGCAAGGTCGCATTCCCCTTGAATCACCCCAACATGCGACCTTGCGACCTCATTAAATGCCCGCACGTGCGACCCTTTTATATATTGGAGGTCGCTAAGTCGCATTTCGTATATGCGGCAGATAGAAAAAAAATGGCTCTGACAGGTCGACTGGAGCGCGATTTTCCCGGGTAAGTTGTCGTTTTTCCTCCTGTTGTTTCCTTTCTGATTATTCTTGCCAAATCCCTACATTCCCCAGCCTTTAAATTGTCATTTTTCTCACCCATTGTGTTCATTTATTGCTTAGGGTTTTCTTCTGATTCCAGTTTTCATCACACTTGCCCAACTCATCACAATTTCTTATCCAGCTTCTCATGGCATGTTCCCTACTCCAAAAGCTATCCCTTGACTCTGTCTGGACCCATTTAGCCTTGCATTTTTCCAGTTAAATGGAAAACAACCCCACGCAGCGCGCGCCCAAAACCCCCGGCAAGCCCTAGCGCGACTTGCGACCTCGCGACCCCGCGACCTAGTCGCAAGGTCGCATTTTCACGGTTTCTCGAAACTTGTGACCCCGCGACCCTGCGACCTACTCGCAAGGTCGCATCCCTTCCATTTTTTGAAATCTACAACTTAGCGACCCCGCGACCTAGTCGCGAGGTCGCAGGGTCACATTTCCTATTTTTCCCGAAATTTGCGACCCCGCGACCCAGCGACCCAGTCGCAATGTTGCAAGGTCACATCTTCATATTTTTTCTCAATCTACGACCCCGCGACCCAGTAGACCAGTTATTCAGTTTTTTCTGTGTCCCAGTTGAAGTAATTGATAAACTATAATTGGTCTTATATCATCATGGCATCTTTCTTATCTTGGGAATCTTTCATGAATATGACAGGTGAATTTGAAGCAGACTTGGAGTGTATACCTGTCCTATCGGATTCCAGAGACATGGGACCTCCAGTGTCCCGGAAGAAAGGCAAGCACTTGGCAATGGAAGATGTGTAGATGGACATGCCAATGTGCCCACCCCCGATATACAGAGATACTCTTTGCACATTTTCCAAAGGGGACATCATGCGTTGGTACCAAGTGTACACAGAGTTCGCCAAAACAGAATTCCCAGAAGACCTCCCGGATCGGGAAATATACTTACAGTTTAAAAGATCCAAGCTACATCTCGCAGGTGCTCACCCAGCCATATTCCCGTGCCCAGAGGTGATAGATTGGATTATACAGAAAACAGATCCCAAGAAGTTCGTGATCAGAGACAACGAAGGCAAGGCTTTCGCAACGCTTAAAGGCTCAGATGCCTATGTTTATTACTCTTTTCCTGAGCGAGAAGAAGAATTCACAGAAGATTGGGCCAAGGCTCATTTAGTTCCTGTAGTTGACACTATAAGGCAATGGTGGGAGGATCCCGAAAAGTTCAAGGTCAAGAAAGACCAGGAATATCCAGAGGCCAGCCTGAGAAAGGTATATAAATTAGTAGCTGCCATGCTTTGCAGATTGTACGGGTGCCCCGATGCCACCACCTTCAACGGCACATGGGCAACTCTCATGGAATATGTCACAGTGCACGGCACCCGTTTCAACTGGGCTAGCATATTGATGACCTCCATGCATACAAATTTATCCTCCGCATTGGTACCAAATGAAGGAATGCCTTCAAAATTCTATATGGCCTCTTATTTATTGGACGTCGTCTGTTCGAGGTTGCATTTTGAAGGATGGGCACATAACTGGGATCCCACACAGACTCGTGCAATTCATCTACAAACCAAGGTGTTTTGGGAATCCAGGTATAAACAAGATATAGAGCCAATCTCCCAAGTATTCATCCCCGCTCTATAAAAAAAATTATTCGGCCAAGACGCCCTTTGCATGTCTTGGCAAGCCAGGGAGACGCTAAGCCAAGTAGCGCATTGGTTTCCTTTCACCAAATATACATTCATCTGAGTCTTTGGCTCGTTCAGGGCACCACATGCTATGCCTCGTTTTGTTACAGACAAAGTGCTCATGCAAGAGGTCTGCTTCCAAATGTCCTCGGGTTTCTCCAGGCTCCTGTCCAGAGGTAAGAAGAAGTCGTGGCCCGCACTACCCCTCACTATCGGCACATGCACAGTGAAATACTTCAGAGAGGTAGAGACAGAGGGAGAAGAGATGAAAAGTTATCACTTTAGGGCTTTAGAATACCAAACATACGACCCGGAGCGGATAGTTCTTGAACATTGCAAGAACGCTAAATTCAAATGGAACTATCAGCATGTTGAACGCACAGGAGAAGATGAAAGAAGGAACTGGTACAATGTAGATAGACAACTTTCTCCGGGGGCAGACTCTGGCCAAGAAGACCTGGATGACCAAACCTTGGAAGAAAGGAGTCATAAATTAGGAGGTGCTTCTTCCTCTTTAGCTAAAAAGCCTCGGACCAGTACAAGGCATAGTACCTCTACCCAACAAAAAGAAATAGAGGCCAAAGCCCAGCAAGAGAGAGAAAATAAAATGAAAGAGGACGAGGATAAACGCAAGAAGAGCCTAAAGGCATAACAAAAGAATAAGCAGGCCGGAGAGTCCAAGAAGGGAAAGGAGGAAAAAGAGGCGAAGGCTGCAGTAGAGTGGGCACTCAAGGAAGAGCTAGACAAAGCAGAACTTGACCGCCAGAAGAAAGCAGAGCAAGCTGCAGAAGCCGAACGGAAGAGGAAAGCCGAAATAGAAGTAGCAACAGAAGCTGAGCTCAGGCAGAAGAAAGAACATGAGAGGGTGGAAGTCGAACGCCTGCAAAGGGAAAAGGAGGAAAGAAGAAGAAAGAAGAAGAGGATGAAATTCTATAAGACATCGAGGTATCTCCCCTTGAGGTACCTCTAGTCAGTACATGAGCCCCGCTCTCTGATTCCAGCTCCTCCCAGGGACAAGAGGAGGAGGTATTCGACCTCACCATGCTCACATTCAATCAATTCTCCTTCAAAATACGACAAGAGAAAGAAAGAATCCTGGCGCAAAATCCTTTCGCCACATCCACGGTCGCAACCGGCAAAGACATAGTCCTTGATACTAGGACTAATCTCATAATGATAGCATCAGCTGGCACAGCTTTCACTGCGGCCACGGAAGAAAATGTGACTAGAATGAGTAGAGAGATCGTTTCTCTACAAAATAGACTACAGGAAGCAGAACAGCGGGAGAAAAAGGCAGAACAGGAGAGGAATGCATTAAAAGAGGAGGTTCAACAACTCCGAATCAAAACTTCCCCTGTCAATGAAGTTCCGCTTGCCATTCTAAAGGAGTGCGATTTATTAGAGGCGACCATGAGGCAAGTGTATGGAGAAATGTTCACCATAAAACAAACAGTCGCCCCATTGGTAAGAGCACGAGCGAAAACTAAGAAGAAACACGAGCAGCTGAAGGAGGCCTCAGTTGCCTTGGACAGGATGATGGACTGGACAGTGCAGTACACTCAGGCCCCTGAGCATTTGCGAAAGAAGGATTGGATTCATATGCAAGATGCCAAAGTCCAAATTCGTATGAAAATGTAGTCCAAGGATAAGTTGTCCAAGGATCTAGACAAAGTAATGTCTGCATATGAACACCTGATCAGCGGCATCGACTCGATGCATAACCTTCACCATATTCCTTCGCTGGGAGCATTTGACGAGGAGAAAACCTGGGAACAAGTAGATCAAGAGATCTGGTCATTTCTGCAGCCCATCAAGCAAGCTGCTGCCACTCCTGATCTTGCAGCGTCACAAGAAAACCTAGGTCAGTTTCTTGTCACGCCAGTATGGATTTACACTAAGCTCGCCTCTCTTTCCAACCAGATCTCACAGAAAAGGGAAACTCTAGTCCCAAATGCTTTGGAGTGCATGCATCGGTTGAAAGAATAGGTCCCTCTCATTTCTCCCATAACAGCAGAGTATCAGACCTGGCAAGACTTCCTCAAAGAACTGCAGATTGACGCCCCTGACCTCACAATTGCGCGCTCATCTTCATAGCCCAGTGGCAGTAGGTCGCAGGTCGCACCGCCCATCCAGGTCATAGTTCGCACTCACCAGCCAGGTCGCAGGTCGCAGTCTCCCTCCGGGTCACAAGGCAACTCAACAGGCAGGCAGGCGAAGAGTCAGGAAGCCCAAAGGGAAATTTTTGTTCTATAAAACTCCCTCCGGGGAAAATGTAAAGGATCTTTTTTTTTTGGGACTCAAGAGCTATACAACATTGTATTTGAAGACAACACTCTTTTTGCATATGAATATAGATACCTGTTGAAACTCCTTTTGGATCTGATGTGTTTTGTTGTGCAAACACTATGAGTATTCCTATACAGTTTCAAAACATCTTTTGATTAATGAAACTGCACTTTTTAATGGCATCATTCATGCATTATGGTTTCCTGTATTTGTGTTAATGATGTTCAGGCAGATTGCTTGCTTAATGGATGTTAAT